>JAODAL010011065.1:0-101891 GCA_025379985.1 Phyllomedusa bahiana | reverse complement strand
AGCATCCCCCAACACAAATTATATTCCTTTTTTTTTCATATATAGCCTTTCCCCCTAGCTTTATGAAGTTATTTGTAAAAATAGCTGGCCATTCAAAATTTTCTTCTACTTAAAATCTTTGAAGTTCGACCCCCATTTCTAAAATTTCTTCCCAACAACGGATTAGGGGGTCCACCTCATAAAACAAAAAAAAAAACAAAAAAAAAGATATTTCAAAATTTGTTTTTTTGGACATTTTGCCCCCCCAAAAAATTTGGGTTAAAGTTTATTAAAAACCCCCAGTCCCATAAAAAGTACACTATAAACTGCATAAGAAAAGGACTGACATGGGTCCATTGGTAGCAAAATAAATACAATTTATGGCCTTAAAAGATTGTGAAACAAAGCAAATAAAAATACAATTTTATTTTTTAAAAGTAGTAAAACACAACAAAACCAAGGAAAATGTGATATCCCTTTAATAGTATTGATTCACACAAAGAGTTTTTTTCTTTCACATACATTATATGGCGTATTAAATTATACCATTACAAAAAACAATGTGTCCTGAAAAATCCAAGCCATAATATGGCTATGTTGCCAGAAGAATAAAACAGTTATGGCTCTTGGAGGGTAGAAAGAAAAAAAACAAAA
The DNA here is from genome assembly GCA_025379985.1 of Phyllomedusa bahiana. Taxonomy (NCBI): domain Eukaryota; kingdom Metazoa; phylum Chordata; class Amphibia; order Anura; family Hylidae; genus Phyllomedusa; species Phyllomedusa bahiana. The sequence goes on along the minus strand of JAODAL010011065.1, from coordinate 101,258 downwards.
ATGAAAAAAAGTAAAATGGGATGGGCACTAAGGGCGACATGTATGAATGTCGCCACATCGGGGCGCACCTTTTCCCCCATTTTCGGCAAAAAGTGCGCCTGATTAATGTCGCCTGGGGCGTGCTCTACATACTTTAAAGTTCGCCCCCGCCTCGCCATGTTTGGGGGGCAGTGCGGACTTAGGCCAGTGCGGCACTGCGCCTATATTTGCGCCCAGGGGAGTGCACTCATAAACAGTAAAATCCGCGCGCTCCAGTGTTGGGGGGCGCGTTTGGGGGGCATGGACGCAGTGCGGGGCTTCCGCCTAAAATTCGCCGTCCGAGGAGGTGCGCTCATGCATGCGGGGAAAAGTCCGCCGCGCCTCGCCAGAGTATGGGGCGCAGTGCGGAACTTAGGCGCAGAAGGGACTGCACCGAAGATGTGTTCCGATTCGAGACAGCCTGGAAAACAGCGATAAATCATTAAAATCTGTCCGTGCGGAGTATGAAAAAAAAAATCGCCTTTATAAAGGCGGAAAACATTATCAGAAAAGAGCTCAAACCTCAAAAATAAAAAATTATTTAAAAAAATCACTTTCCAAAAATCTAGAACGGTGCAATATCAAGAATTAGGATATTGGAAATTGCCAGGAAATACAGTAATTAAACTTCTGAAAGCTATTCCCAGTGGTCGGCAGAAATCGGCCAATCAGAATAGGAGGACAGTGAACCATTAAAAACCTATGGAGAACTATTGGACCAATCAGAATCAAAGGCGGGGACAGTTCAAAAAATACAGTAAAAATGCTGAAAAGAGCTTATTGGTTGAGCTAGCGGGGGCTTGGCTATCCCAGCCAATCAGAGTGCGAGCTACTTCTCCCATTGTAGTCTATGGAGAGATCGGCGCAATGAAATCTGGGCTCTCAGTGCCGTGCGGCATGGAGTATGATTAAAAAAATCATTTTTATTAGTTGTAAAATATTCTCGGAAAAAGAGCTCAAACCATCTATAAACATAAATCAATTAAATCCCGAACAACGCGTTTGTTGCCGAGACCGACGCTACATAAGGAATTGCAATAGAGAGAATTGCCGGAAAATACAGTAATTCAAATTGTTTAAACTCTTCTGATTGGTCGGCAGAAGCCAGCCAATCAGAATAGGAGCGACAAAGACCCATTATATCCTATGGAGAAGTTTTAACCAATCAAAATCAAAGGCGGGACAGTTCAAAATACAGTAAAAATGCAGAAAAGAGCTGATTGGCTGAGCTAGCGGGGGCTTGGCTATCCCAGCCAATCAGAGCGTGAGCTACTTCTCCCATTGTAGTCTATGGAGAGATCGGCGCAATGCAATCTCGGCGCTCAGCGCCGTGCGGAAATGGAGTATGAATAAAAAAAATCATTTTTATTAAGTGTTAAAACATTATCAGAAAAAGTGCTGAAAACTTCTAAAAAAAATAAATCAGTTAAATCTCTAACAATGCGTTTGTCGCCGAGACCGGTGCTACATAAGGAATTGCAGTAGAGAGAATTGCCGGGAAATGCAGTAATTCAAATTGGTTAAGCTCTTCTGATTGGTCGGCATAAACCAGCCAATCAGAATAGGAGCGACAGTGGCCCATTCTAACCTACTTTTGCCACAAAAACCGGGAAAGCTTATTGACTCGAGTATAAGCCTAGGGTGGAAAATGCAGCGGCTACTGGTGAATTTTAAAAATAAAAATAGATACCACTAAAATTACATAGTCAATTTAATGTCCCCCATAGGCAGTAAGGCAGTTTAGTCCCCATAGGCAGATATAGCTGGTATAGGCAGTTTCATGTCCCCATAGGCAGATATAGGCAGTATGGGCAGTTATGTCCCCGATAGGCAGTTTAATGTCCCCCCATAGGCAGATATGCTGTAAGGCAGTTTAATGTCCCCATAGGCAGGTTATGGCAGGGTATGGGCAGTTTAAGTATCCATAGGCGGGTATAGGCAGCTATATGTCCCCCTAGGCGGGGTATAGGCAGGCAATGCCCCCATAGGTAGGTATAGGTCCTCATAGCAGGGTATAGGCGGGTATAGGTCATTATAGGCTGGTATAGGCGGGGTTTATAGTCCCCCTAGGCAGGCTATAGGCAGGTCTAGGTCACCTAGGCAGGTTATAGGCAGGTATAGGCAGGCATAGATCCCCCTAGACAGGTTATAGGCAGATATAGGTCACCTAGGCAGGCTATAGGCAGGTTTATGCAGGATATAGGCTGGCATAGGTCCCCCTAGGCAGGTATAGGCAGTACTAGGCAGGTATAGGCATTACTAGGCAGGTATAGGCAGGCTACAGGCAATACTAGGCAGGTATAGGCATCGTTTTAAAACAAAAAACAATCACTTACCTCGATCCCCGCTGCTCTGTCTCCCGGGTGCGCTCCTCGGTCTTCTCGGCACAGGCGGGTGACGTCATCAGGCTGCGTACGCAGCGTGATGACACGCGCTGCCTGTGCCGGAAACTCTGCTCGCTCTCTGCCCCGCAGTGGGTATCTCTTCTCCTGCATGTGCTCCGGAGGAGTTGCAGGCAGGGGAAGAGATAGCTGACAGCACACGGGCCACCGCAGCGCCCGAACGCTGTCAGCTGACTCGGGATTCAGTTATATGCACTCCCTGAGGAGCCGCATATAACTTAAGCATCCCTGTCGGTGCACGGGCCATCGCAGCGCCCGAGCGCCGACAGTGACTCGAAAATAAGCCGAGGGGCGATTTTTCAGAACATTTTTTGTGCTGAAAAACTCGGCTTAAGGCATGTTCACACGGCTTAAAATGGGCCGTATATCGGTCCGTAATTACGCGCCGAAGTGCGCCAATTACAGGCCGAAAACGGCCCCATTCATTACGGTAATTCCAGTTCTCATAGAGAACTATGGATTACGTCTCCTCTCTCCGCCCGGCGAATCCGCCGGGCGGGGAGATAATTCACCTGTCACTTTCTAGCGGCGTATCTGCGCCGCTAGCAGTGATTGTCTATGGGCCGGCGACGTGCCGGCCCCCCGCTCACTCCCCCGCTCCCGCCCCGCCCCCGTCCACACGGCGTAATTGCTGGGCGTAATTACACCCTGCAAATACACTGTGTGAACATAGCCTTATACTCGAGTATATACGGTACTTACTGAGCAGCACATTTTTTTAGTTTTCGCCTCCTTCCGTTTCAACAGTCGTAACTTTTTTATTTTTTTCAGTGACACAGTTGTTTCAGGCCTTGTTGTATTTGGGACTAGTTGTACTCTTCGGGGGAATAGTTTAAGTTCACTTATAAACTATTGCAGATTTTTTTTCAGATTTTTTTTACTTTTTTTTTTTTTTTACACCATTCACATTTCTCATGTTAAAACTTGTTAGATTAATTCTAAAGGTTATTATGGTTGTGTGGATACCTAATATGTGTAGTTTTTTTTTTTTTTTTAGGTGTATGATGTGGTCATGGACTGCTGCATTCAAAGGGTTAAGCGTCGGGGATCGGAGGTGTCCTTTGCTTCACGGTGCTTACAGAGACTGAGCTAGGAACAAAGCTGTTAAGTACAGCTCTGTTCCTAGCACAGCTATGACACTGGGAGCCGCAAAACTCCTCTTTCTGCAGAGACGTCTTAAAACATGGCTGCAGAAAGAAGACCTGCACCTCTCTCCATCTATAGTCAGTGGGCGGTCGTTAATGAGTTAACGTGTGTGTTTGTAATGTATGCACTTTTTTTTATTAAATATTTATTTTTTTATTTTATTATTTCTTTTTTCTACACTTTATGTTTAACTGTTTAACTTTTTTATACTTAGTAATGTATTAGCATATTCATATATGTTAATACATTATAATCTGTGTCAGCTTGACACAGGCAGCAATCAGGGCAGCACACAGTCTGCCCTGAATGCTGACTTCTTACACAGACAGCCCTGGGGCTACTCTATGTCCCCAGGGCTGACTGTGCAGTCATTCTCCGGGCTCTGTCAGGTCACCGGGAGTCACTAACAGTCGACAGAGCAGGGGAAAGTCCTTTGATTATGCCGCGGTCACTGGCTGTGGCAATCAAAGGGTTAAGCACCAGGGAGCAGAGATTTCCTTGCAGAGACTGTGCTGGGAACAAGGCTGTGAAGTACAGCTCTGTTCTCAGCTCAGCTGCGATGGCAGGAACCGCAAACCCCGATATCTCCAGTAATGCCAAAAGACGTCGCTGCAGACGAACCTGAAATGCCCAGCGTCAAAAGTCGGCGGGCTGTCATTAAAGGGTTAAGGTGACTACTTTGAGATTGCATGTCACTTAACAAGAAACAAATGCATAAGTATTCCTTTTTTTCCCTCCCTCACTTGCCAATCTACTTAATCATGCACACATCTTGATACACTGTCTGTAAGCTGTCTCAAAATGCCCCATACACCTCAAACTCCCCTGTAGAAATGCATCTTTGAGAGATCATCACACTTTTCCATGGGTTGTGTTTAGATACTGCAGTTCCAAGTAACTTTCGAGCAGCAAAAAGCACTCCGGATCTACACAGCACAATATAATGGATGCACATCACCAATAGGAGAAAATCCTCACCTTCCTTACATCTCATCCAAAAACATAAACAACAGCAGCAACATCCTACCTTTTAATCATCCTTTGTTATTGTGCCCAAGTAAATATATTCAATTGTTAGCAACATTTCAACCCCTTAATAGTTGGGTCTTTATAAAGTCTATAGATATTGCAGCTTATTGAAGTGGATGGGACAGAGCTAGAATACTAAACGCAATCTATGGACATGTGGGTCACACAAAACCTGCAATTTTTCCTAATCCTGAACCATCCCTTTAAAAGAGTTGTCTCACTACACCGATTCATCTTACCTCAGTCCTGTTTTCTTGGTTTCATTTTGAATTCAGGGACGTGTTTACTGGCTTCCACTAGGCTGCAGTAGAAGCCAGTTCTGTAGCTATGGCAACCAGTGCTGATAACCTATCAGGAGAGATCAAACAGGTCTGTAGCTATAGCGACCTGAGGAGCTGATGAAGCCCATACAAGAGGGGATATTTCAGAATAGGTAGGACACTGTTAATGGACGCATATTGCAAAGTGACTTGTTTTTGCAAGATCTTTAACATTAAAAGCAATCCTTGTAGTGAGGCAACCCCTTTAACAGATACAGTTTTTATTTTTAAACACAAAAAATACAGGAGCATCCAGCAGGCACTAAAACCGATACAAACATTGAATTAATGGAACATTTAAGCTACATTGCTGCGATCTTTTATACATATGTAAAATAGAGGTTTTTTAGTGCACACTTGGATCAACTTGTGTATAGTATGCACACCTACCACCTCAGAGTAACCAGGTTTCTCCATCACACTAGATTTGCCTCACTGTAGGGCCAAAGTTTCTATGCATTCAGGGAAAAAGGCTCCATTCACACTGATTATGACAACCTCAGGATAAATGGGTGGTCTTTTCAGCCAGACATCTAGCGCAGCCCCATTCACTATTGATTTAAAATTCCCGTACGCCAATATCAGGTGCATTATGGAGCGCCCGTGGCACTTTGTAATGAGCCCGATCTTGGGGGGCATGCAGGAGGCGGGGTTCACTAGAACCATAGCGAAGCTATAGATTTATAACTTCAGAACGGCAATTCCTGGCGCATTACTGCTGGAACAAGTAGATCACTTTCAAAGTTCTATACCTGAGAAAGAATTGACGTCTATGCGCTAGAATGCGCCTAGTTTATGACCTGTAGTAGTGACATTAATCATACGTGTCGCCCTGAATGTATGGCATATTTGCCCCACTAAGAGGCATTAGAGTTGGAAACCCAAATTATTTTAAAACGAAATCCATGTTGGAATGCAATTAAAACCGATATCGGATCCACATTCCTATTGTTTTTAATAGGATATGTGGTGTTTTTCATGCTGTATACTATGGTGCAGATTTTTTTGATACAGATTTAAAATCTGTTGTGTGGTAAAAAAGAAATGTCACTTCTTTGACACCAAGGGCAACATGTATGAAACTTGAAACCTCAACACCATTTCTCGTTATTTTTTTCAGTGTATAATGCGCATAAATATATGAAAGTGGTGAATGTGTGGTCATAAATTGCGCCATAGGTGCGACTTGATACTTTGCTGCATTAGTAATGTGCCAAACCTGTATCAATGAATGTCAGAATTCGACAATGACATTTTTATAATTAAAATCTTACAAAATACTTTTTTTTATACTTTTATATTGTATGTTAATTTGTGTTAAAAAAAATGTAGGTCAGTCTTTATTTGACATACAGCAATAGCCAGCACATCACAGATCTCGCTGAGAGTTGTGGTGCAAGATCACTGCCATAGTTTGTATTTACTGACGTGCTATTAAAATGGCTTTTCCTTAATTTTTCGCCTGCTGTGATATATTTGTAATTACTGATAATACTATGGTAACTCCATAAATACACAATTGAGAACAGGATTTATGGTAGATGCTATATTGGTTTCATTAATTTTTTATTATTTAATTTAAAATAAATTTTAGATCATATATATATATATATATATATATATATATATATATATATATATATATATATATTATATAATATATATATATATATATATATATATATATATATATATATTATATGAATATATATATATATATATATGTTAAAATTAAATATATATATATATATATATATATATACATACATATATATGTATATATATATTAATGTATTTAATGTATTTAAACATTTTATAAGAGATCATTTTATATTTGAGACATTATATAATTTTATATTAATTTTATTTTACACAATTTATTATGAAAATTATATAATTTTATTTTGTATACTTTGATAATTATCATAAATTACTTTCTATTATTTTACTGGTTTAAGTTGATAAATAAGGGACATTTTTTGCTCTAATGACACATCTAGTTCTACCATGACTACTCAGGCTCAGGCAGATCATATTAAACTTGGTGTGGCTGTCCTAGCAGTTTTGCGCCTAATTTTGCCATCCCACATTCACAAATGTGAATGCCCCCACATCTTTAGTGCATTACAAAGTGTCGGGTTACACATACATTGTTGTTGTATGAATTTCTGTACTAATCTTTTCTCATGCTTTGTATTTTTCTGAGAAAACTTTCATAAAAACATAATAGAATTGCTGTGGATTTTCTGAGCAGCAGATTACAGATCCTACTATACATACTGATAGCATATCACTCAACTGTGCTCAAAAGTCCCATTAAAATCAATGAGAATTTTTAGATCACCTTTCGGTCCAAAATGGACAGGTTAAGGGGACTGCTCTCAAGATGGGACCCTCACCTATCACACCTTAACAAAATATTCTAGCAATATGTCTGTGGTAGGAAAACCCCTTTAAGGGCTTGTTTACACAGTGCAGATTTACACTTTTTGGACGACATGTCAGAAAAGAGGTGCCATCACGCCAGATTTAAGGCGCATTAACCCCTTAAGGACCCGGCGTTTTTTGTTGTTGACACGTTCGTTTTTCCATTCTCTCCTTCCCAGAGCCATAACCTTTTTATTTTTACACTTACATAGACATATGAGGGCTTTTATTTTGTGTGACAAGATGTACTTTCTAATGGTATTATTGACTGTACTATAGAATATACTGGAAAACCGCAAAAAAATTCCAAGTGGGACAAATTGTGCAAAAAAACCTATTTCCGCCATGTTTCCGGGTGTTTTGCTTTTACGGCGTTCAATATTCGGTAAATATAATGTGTTATCTGTATTCTACAGGTTAACACACATCCGGCAATACCAAACATGTAGGGTTTCCTTTATGTTTTGGTACCGTAAAAAAATTCCAAACATTTTCTATTTTTGAAATTTGTGCCGCGGCACCATTTTGTGCGATCAATACATTTTTTGTAGTAACACCAACGAACATCAGTGAGGGTGCATTTTTTGCGGGCTGAAGTGTACTTTTTATCGCTAGTAGTTTGGAATGCATGTAACTTTTTTGATCACTTTTATTCCATTTTTTGAGTGACGTAAAATGACCAAAAAACGCAATTTTGCCGTTTGTAATTTTTTTTCTTCTACGGTTTTCAGCGTACGGAATAAATTATGTTATCTGTTTATAGATCGGACTTTTTTGGACGCGACAATACCAAATATGTGTAACTTTGTTATTATTTTAATGATTTTATTTGTAAAATGGGGAAAGGGGGCTGATTTGAACTTATAATACTTTTTTTTTGTACTTTAAAACTTTATTTATTTATTTTTTTCACTGTAACATTGAGTCCCCCTATGGTGCTTGACCACCATGGGGCGCATTTGTTAATACATTCTAATGCATTGCATAGACAATGCATTAGACTGTACCAAGACGGCGGTTTCCCCACTTCCTGTCTACGGCCGGGACATGGCAGTGACGGGAGCCTTCACAGGGCTCCCCACTGCCGTGTCCGGGTGTCGGATCGCTGCAGCTATGCTGTGGCGATGCCGATAACCCTGACGATCGGTGCGCGGCACCGATCATCATTCATTCAGACGCCGCGGCCATCTTTGCCGCGGTGTCTGACAGTTTAAACAGCGCCAGCGGGCAACGCCACTCTCTGTTGCCGCCGGCGCTAAGCGATCCCCCTGCAAAGCCCCTTAGCGGTCCTGGGACGTACTCATACGCCTAAGGTCGTTAAGGGGTTAAATAAGTGTATAATGTGCCTGAATGTATAAACCTGTCAAAAATCTGGAGTGTGGTATGCCTTGCATAGCATATTTTAGGCGCATAACTTAGACTTATTCAAATGTGTCGTGCTTGGTGTAAACTGCACCTAGTTTTAGTGTACGGCAGTTCATATATTTATGGAATAGGGCTACGACAGTTTTTTTGGTGCAAAATATATCCCAAAAAAATGGCTAGGCCTAGTCTCCCTTTACATGCTCTGGATATATAGACACATATATACATTTTAGATTTGATTACACATCTTAAACTGCACAACCTACAGCTACACAAGTCAACTGTGCACATGTGTTAGAAAAAATTGTGCTGAGGTCTTGATCCTTGGTAAGTAAACAACATAAAACAAAAAAGGAGATTTACTAGAGTATTGGAGGCTATAAAGTACTGAGCAGTTGCACATTTGCTTCCTTGCTAAATAAGGGAATGTATTCAGAAATATATTAATCATAGTAGATATCTTGTAAAATATGTAATGTATTCACTGACAGCTTGACTAATACATTAATAATGTATGAATGAAATGGATATTGAACCAAGAATATGTGGATGCAATTCCTATTTAAGGGTTCTTTCATGCATAATATTGGTGTGGTTTTTCAGGCTATAAATAAAAATACAACTTGATTTTCAAGCATATTTGTGAGTGAGTTTTTCGGCCACTTGTATGAATCTCGCCGGGTCAGAGTGCACCTTTTTCGCTAGTTTTCCGGCGGTCTCGGTGACAAACGCGTTGTTCGGGATTTTAACTGCTTTATTTGTAAAGAAGGGTTCGGCTCTTTATCTGATAATGTTTTACATTTAATAAAAATAATTTTTTAATTAACACTTCATGCCGCACGGCGCTGAGCGCCGAGATTTCAGAGTGCGCATCTCTCCATAGACTATAATGGGAGAAGTAGCTCGCGCTCTGATTGGCTGGGATAGCCAAGCCCCCGCTAGCTCAGCCAATCAGCTCTTTTCTGTCTTTTTACTGTGTTTGAACTGTCCCGCCTTTGATTTTGATTTGTCCAAACTTCTCCATAGGATATAATGGGACTTTGTCGCTCCTATTCTGATTAATCAATAGTTCTCCATAGGTTTTAATGGGTCTCTGTCGCTCCTATTCTGATTGGCTGAGCTAGCCAAGTCCCCGCTAGCTTAACCAATCAGCTCTTCACCTTTGATTTTGATTGGTCCAAACTTCTCCATAGGATATAATGGGACTTTGTCGCTCCTATTCTGATTGGTCAATAGTTCTCCATAGGTTTTAATGGGTCTCTGTCGCTCCTATTCTGATTGGCTGAGCTAGCCAAGTCCCCCCTAGCTTAACCAATCAGCTCTTTTCAGCATTTTTACTGTATTTTGAACTGTCCCGCCGTGGATTCTGATTGGTCTAAACTTCTCCATAGGATATAATGGGTCTTTTTCGCTCCTATTCTGATCGTCCGAACTAGCCAAGCCCCCGCTAGCTCAGCCAATCAGCTTTTTTCACCATTTTTACTGTATTTTGAACTGTCCCGCGGTGGATTTTGATTGGTCAATCCTTCACCATAGGTTTTAATGGTTCACTGTCGCTCCTATTCTGATTGGCCGGTTTATGCCGACCAATGAGAATAGGTTTCAGAATTTGAATTACTGTATTTCCCGGCAATTTACAATATCATAATTTTTGATATTGCGCCGTTCTAGAGTTTTGGAAAGTGATTTTTTTTTAAATTATTTTTTACGTTCAGCTCTTTTCTGACACTGTTTTCCGCCTTTATAAAGGCGATTTTTCCGGAAACATACTCCTGCTGCACGGAGCGGAGCGCCAAGATTTGTGTATTGATCTTCTATCTGCTTCCTCGCATGTTCCGATCCTGCTTCACTTCGCCTCTGCCGGAGCATTTAGACCAAAATAAACCAGGTCTGCCTGTCGGAGCTGCCGAGCGCTGCATTGCGCCTCACTTTGCCGACTCGCCATCGTACATGCCTCGGAGTATACGAGTGTGCCGCGTCCCGCCCCGGAACGCCTACCCCGCGCCCACACCGCGCCCACTGCCCGCCCCTTCATGCAGGGCGCAGCTGAAAGTGGCGAACACTGCGCCTAACACTGCATCCCCGCATCCGACAGCGGGATTCGGGCTGGGAGGCGCAGAATACGCCAAAAAACAGGCAGAAAGCCCGATCATACATGTTGCCCTTTGTTTTTATTCAGACAATGTTTATCATGCTTTCTTCAGGCTCTTTTTTAAGTGCTATAACCAATGACAGAAAAAAAACACATATATAAAGTATGGTATGGTGAGAAAAAAAACATTGTTTTTAGTTTGTTTTATAGCTTCCTATTGACCAACAGTAAACATCATCTGGCTGCTACATTTTCTGCCACCCAAAAAAAAACCTCACAGAGAAAACATTTCCAAAAAGGCTGCATTTTTCCTCAAGAATTGTGATGAGCAATCAGTAAAAAAATCGTGATCTAGATGATTGCCGTTTTTTGAAAAATATCATGCCGATTTACGATTTCCGATCTCAATCAATCGTCGATTCCCATTAAAGTCAATAGGAGAGGATGACCAGGTTAATTTTTATAAACAGGTGAGGAGAAGCTGGAATTATCATCCACAACAGTAAACTGGATACGTGCTACATTTTAGTCAAGACAACTAGGCTCTAAGAGTCACAGACAAAAATTTACAGGCTAAAATAATTCATTCCTTTCAATGGCTAACTGAAAAGATGAGGACAGCGAAGCGGTAGCAGCTGCATATGGGGTCCCTGTGACACATAAGAAGACATCGGTATTGGAAATGGCATATGGTAACTGGCAGGAGATCCCTTTCACTTTTTGCACCAGGGGCCAAGAACTTTTCATATATGTGGTGACAGCAAGGACAGCGTTAGCATCTGCCATGGGTCCCTTTGACACGTAAGAAGAAGTCGGTATTGGAAATGTTAACTGGCAGGAGCCCCCTATCCCTTTTTTCACCAGGGCCCAGGAACATGTCATATATGTGGTGGCAGCAAGAACATCCTAATGGAGAACATGGAGGTTCAGCTGGCAGGGCCGTAGTTATAGTGGGTGCGGTGGGAGCCAGGGCTGTCGTCAGTAGTCTAGTAACCATTTCATGGCCACATGCAGCTAAATCAAATGGGGCGCCCACTCATTACTACTTCCTATTTTTAACATATCACTGAGACCCTTTTTGATTAGGGCCCCTGACAGGAGTACTGCCGTATTGGCACATCTGTCACCACTTTTACATTAGCCTGACCCAAAAAGCAGCAAAAATGCCCTTAAGGACCCTCAGAATAAAATTATCAAAAAGAAATCAGTATTTAAAACAAGATTTTTGTGAAAAGGACATTGAATTTCGTTGTCTTTTAATGCAGCATGATCACAAAACAGCACAGATGCCCTTATGGTCCCTCAGAATAAAATTTGCAAAACGAAATAAGTATTTTAACCAATTTTTTAGTGACTAGGACATTGACTTTTGCAGGCTTTTACCACAGCATGACCACAAAACCAGCACATATGCCCTTATAGACCCTCAGAATAAAATGTGCAAGAAGAAATAGTAATTGAGCCAATATTTTACTGAATAGGACATTGACTTTTGCTGTCTTTTACTGCAGCATAACCCCAAAACCAGCACAAATGCCCTTATGGACCCACAGAATAAAAATTTGGAATAAGAAATTGATAATTTCAAACAAGATTTTTTCCAATGCTGCTGCTGCTACAGCTACTTGCCATTCTACTGCTGTAACATTGCTGACATTGTTCCACTATGACATTAGAATGTGAATAGATGTCACCAGTTGGTCAATGAGCCCTGTCTCAAATTCCTGCATTCTACTGTCAAATTGAGTGGGTGGAAGGCAATTGCTGACTTTTGATTTGTAACGTGGATCAAAGAGGGTGACCACCCAGTAACCGCTGTTCATTTTGATTGCCTTGGGGCATGTAAAATTTGAAATAAGTATGTGAAATAAGCTTTTTTTCAATACAACCTTTACTACTGGTGTCTTTTACAGTGACCTGACCACAAAAGCAGCAAAAATGCCCTTATTGACCATCAGAATAAAATTTGCAGGAAGAAATGAATATTTGAAACAAGAATTTTCTGAATAGGACATTAAGTATCGCTGTCTTTTACAGCAGCATTACCCTAAAACCATACAAAATGTGCACAAAGAAATACAGACAGTTGACGGGGAGGTCCAGATGATGCAGCAACGCTGACAGTTGGGTATAGCAGTGTGCGAATGCTGGAAGTGTGAGCTAAGACCTCGAGCCTTCCTCAGAAGACAGTCAAGACCTGGGTGGCACTTGCGAAATTTCTGCCTATACGAGAGTGTTTGCCACTCCATATAAAATTTGAAAACGCTTTAGGTAGCACCATTACATCCTTATACTTAAGCACCAATGGAATATTTTGCAAAGGATATCCTCACATTATGCCATAAACTCATCGGGAATGGGCTCACGGAGTTCAGGTTCCTCTCCACATTTTGGGACGAAGTGAGCTTCACTTGGCAACGCTGGCTGACACTCCAGTTCCACCCAGGTGCCATTCTCTTTGGCTTCCTTTTTCTTCCTCTCGTTTTCCTTGATGCACTGCATGAAACTCTCTCTGCTCTTGGAGTAGCGAATGTGCTCCACACGGACGTTGATTCTTTTGGTAACGGTTTTACCATTGATCTGTTTGTTCACAATTAGACCCAGAGCATGTTGTTTAACATTGTAGATCCTGCCAGTCTAGCCATGATAGCATTTAGGTTGGAAGCCTTTTTGTATGGTGCCCATCAGGGCCGCCGATAGGGCAGTACACGGGGTACTGCCGTACGGGGCCCGGTGCTCATTGGGGCCCGCCGACCGCTGCAAACATCGGGGCCCGTCGCACCCCCGTAAATATCAAGGTCCGCCGGTCGCCGCATTCATTGGGGCCCGCCGCGGTCCCGTACACATCGGGGGCCGCCGCAAACATCAGAGCCCGCCGCAGCCCCGTACACATCGGGGCCCGCCACGACCCCGTACACATCGGTGCCCGCCACGACCCCATACACATCGGGGCCCGCCGCGAACCCTTACACATCGGGGCCCGCCGTGACCCCGTACACATTGGGGCCCGCCGTGACCCCTTACGCATATACCTGCCATGGGGTGGCTATATATATATAACTTCAATAGGGGGCTATATCTATATAACTGTCATAGGGGGATATATCAATATACCTGCCATAGGGGGCTATATCTATATACCTGCCATAGCGGGGCTATATCTATATACCTGCCATAGGGGGCTATATCTATATACCTGCCATAGGTGGAATATAACAATATACCTGCCATGGGGGGATAAATCAACAAACATGCAATAGGGGGATAAATAAATATAAATGGTATAGGGGGCTATATCAATATAACTGCAATAGGTGGATATATCAATATACCTGCCATAGGGGGCAATATCACTATACCTCCCATAGGGGGCTATATCTATATATCTGCCATTGGGGAATATATCTATATACCTGCCATAAGGGGCTATATCTATATACCTGCCATAGGGGGAATATATCTATATACCTGCCATAAGGGGCTGTATCTGTTCACCTGTCATAGGGGGCTATAGCTATATACCTGCTATAGGAGGCTATAGCTATATACCTGCCATAGGGGGCTATAGCTATATACCTACCATAGGGGGCTATAGCTATATACCTGCCAGAGGGGGACTATATCTATATATCTGCCAGAGGGGGACTATATCTATACACCTGCCAGAGGGGGACTATATCTATATATCTGCCTTACTGAGGAGGCCTATATATATACCTGCCTTACTAAGGGGGTCTATATATACCTACCTAACTGAAGGAAGCTATAGAGCTATTTAACTGAGGGGGCGTATATACCAATAATTAGCTGCTGAAAAAGTGAGGATTTTAAGATGTGTGTGTGTGGTAAATTCTGCAGAGACGAGTCGGGCCGAGAGAAGTCATCATGGCGGTCTGGGCCGAAAGAAAAAGAACAAGGGGAAGATGACCACTTCTTCCTGTGCTGGTATCTTGTCCAGGCACAGTCGGGCGACACTGGAGCTCCGGTGATGTCACTGGAAGAGACGTTAACTATGCTAGCCGCCAGATGTACCGGAGGTCTTCCCTGCCATCCATCTCTCAGGAGCAGGGAAGAGGAATACGCCATTCACCTCTTACACTATAGTCAGGTGAGGGTAACACTCCATTCACTTCTTACACTCTAGTCAGGTGAGGGGGGCACATAGTTTGTTGCTTTAACTCTTTACTTTCCTGCCTGCTTTACCTCCTGCAGAACTTTCTGTCCAACTTTTTACATTTACATAAAGTTTTGCAGGATGTACGGTTGGCATCGCTTGAATCACAATACACTGCAGTACACAAGTACCGTAGTATATTGTACTAGTGATCACTTGTACAAATACCCAGGTGAGACAGAGAAAAAATAAATAAATATTACACCTGATTTATGCCCCGCAGTAGAGCAGATTCATAAATCAGGTGCATTCTACACTATTATAATATGCACAAAAATTGGCGTTTAAATGCTAAAAATCATACATGTCACCCAATGTGTCATTGATATCACATATTTTACACAAAAATGAGCCCCAAAAACGAGTTTTTCATCCTATGTTTTTTTTTCGGGGGAGAGGGTAGGGGGGGCCCAGGCACTTTGGCTGTATGGGGCCCTAAAATTCCTGATGGCGGCCCTGGTTCCTATACCCTTAATGTACACAGTGTCGCCCTTCTTGTAGATGCGCATGTATGTTGACAAAGGCAGAACTTCATGTTAAGGAAAGATCTGGAAAACTTATATCGGTTTCCACACCTTTTGCCTCTTGTGTTTGTCATTTTCGCACCTTGAAAATGGTGAGTCCACCTGAAAGAGAGGAACCGGCTTCCTTTTCCTCCTCTGAGGGCATCAGTGATTGGGCATCAGAGCAGACAAAATCATCCTCTTTGGCCTCTTGAACTTTTGAAATGTCTTCTGACCCCAGCCGCATTGTGTCATCAAAGGGCTCTTCAGAATATGGATTATCCAGTGGGGTCTGTTTATTGGGTGACATTTGGCCCGTCTTTGCTTAAGTTTGGACTGATGATGATGATGACCATATTTGTGGCTGTGACTGAGAGGAAGAGGAATTAAAACCTCTGGATACAGGGTGTGTTAAGAATAGATTGGAGCCGCTCTTCAGAAATGAGACGCACAGGGAGCCGACCAAGCGATGACAGGCCATATTCAAAAATATAAATATTAAAAAGGTCTGGAAGATTGGTACAAGTCTCTTATTGAAGAACTGTACTCCAAAGACAGCAACTCACAAGAGTTCTTAAATCCCTATAATTTCCTACTGGCAACTAGGATTATAAACAAAAATGTTTCTATCGACTATCGAATAGGGTCTTATGGAAGAATCCGGTATGGTATACTTTCTGCTCCTCCAAAACTGAAGCAAGGAACTGAAAAGATGAGAAGTCTGTAGCTATAGCAGGTACAGCGTTAGCAGCTACCATGGGTCCCTTTGACACGTAAGAAGAAGCCGGTATTGGAAATGTTAACTGGCAGGAGCCCCCCTATTCCTTTTTTCGCCAGGGCCCAAGAACATGTCATATATGTGGTGGCAGCAAGAACATCCCGATGGGAAACACGGAGGTTCAGCTGACAGGGCCATAGTTATAGTGGGTGCGGTGGTAGCCAAGGCTGCCGTCAGTCATCTATCAACCGTTTCAGTGCCCCATGCAGCTAAATAAAATTGGGACCCCACCCATTTCTAGTTCCTATTTTTAACATATCACTGGGCTGATTTTGATTAGGGCCACTGACAGGAGTATTGCGCTATTTGCACCCCTGGCAACCCTTTTACAGTAGCCTGACCCCAAAACCAGCAGACATGTCCTTATGGATACTCAGAATAAAATTAGCACAAAGAAATCTGTATTTGAAACAAGATTTATTTGAATAGAACCTTGAATATTGCTGTATTTTACCGCAGCATGACTCCAAAAGCAGCAAAAATGACTTTTTGGACACTCTATAAAATTAGCAAGAATAAAAGAGTTTTTTAAACATGATTTTTTGGAATTGGACCTTGATTATAGCTGTTTTTTACAGCAGTATGACCCCAAAAGCTGCAAAAATGAGCTTTCGGACACTCTTTAAAAAATTTTAAGCAGAAATGTCTGTTTGAAACAAGATTTTTTGGAATAGGACCTTGACTATTGCTGTCTTTTACAGCTGCATGACCCCAAAACCATTGACACTGCTTAAAATTTTCAGAAGAAGTGAGCAATTGGAATAAGGTTTTTTAAACAAAACCTTTATTATTAGTGTCTTTTACAGTCTCCTGACCACAAAACCAGCAAAATGACCTTTTAGACACTCGGAATACAATTAGCAATAAGAAATTAATATTTTGAAAAAAGTTTTTTCAATAGGACCATTTCTTTTTCAAAGAGGAATGTGTAGTTCACATCATGAAGTAGACCTGCTACTTATCGGTGACCTCGGCAACTGTGGCAACAAAATCATCAGAGATCCACGCTTGATTTATTTTGATAAAAGTCAAACGATCCCCATTCTCAGGGGAAAGCCAGATACGTTTGTCAGTTATCACTCCGCCAGCTGCGCTAAAGGTCTGTTCCGAGATGATGCTGGCTGCTAGGCAGGATAACATTTCTATGGCGTGCCGGGCAAGCTCGGGCCATTCATACATTGTGGACACCCAGAAGTCGATTGGGTCCGGACCATGTCCAAAAACATCGGTGTTGAGCCGCAGGCAGCCGTGGACCATGGTCTTAAGGTGGTCTCTGTGTGTCTGATTTGTGCCCTGCCTTACAGGCGTTGTTGAGGTGGTAAATAACAATTGCCACAGGTCATCCATTAGGCTTCTGCCACAATGCCTGCTGCTGCTGCCGCTTCTACGGCTACTTGCCACTCTTCTGCTGTCACGTTGCTGACGTTGTTCCACCATGACATTAGAACGTGAAGCAGACGCAAAAGATGTCTTGAGTTGATCAATGAGGACGGTTTCAAATTCCTGCATTCTATGTCAATTTGTGTGGTTGGAAGGAAATTGCTGACTTTCGATTTGTAACATAGATCAAGGAGGGTGGCCACCTAGTAACTGCTGTTCATTTTAATTGCCTTGATGGGTGGATCATGTTGCAGGTAATGGAGCATCCAAGCACTCATGTGAGAGATGCATCCTGGATTTCCCTAGCCTCTGGGTCGAGGGGCACTAAACAGATCTTCCTCGTCTTCCTCCTCCACCTCAAATCTGTGCCAACCTCTTTCCACCATAGGGACATCAGTACCGTTGGTGTCCAGACATGCCTCATCCTCCTCCTCCGCTTCCTCATCCTCAGCATCAACACAGCCCTAGCTAGCCTCATACGCTGTACTCTGAGAGCTGAAGTGCCGCCCTTCACCAGTCCTGGACCCCGAACCACAGCCTTAACGAAGACCTATAAAGTTGAGAAACTGTCCGGCCTTCTAGATCTGATGGCGAGTAAGGCTCTGTGTCCGCATCTGTATCTACCTCCTCCATTACTGCTGGGACCTGCTGCTTCAGAGTGTCCAATACTTGTTCCAGAACTAAGATACCCACAATGGTCATGCTGACAAGGGCATTGTCCTGACTGACCATTTTGGTGGCGTCTTCAAAACTGGCAAGGATGGTGCAGAGATCGTTCACCTGCCTCCACTCTCTATGGCTCAACACCCTGAGGTCCGCACCACTGCTTGTCAGGCCATGTGCCACTTCACACTGCATAATAGCATTACGCTGCTGCCACAATCGCTGAAGCATATGGAGGGTGGAATTCCAGTGTGTTGCCACGTCAACAATGAGCTCAGACCTCAAGCCTTTCTCAGCAGGTAGTCAAGACCCGGGTAGCGCTTTAGAAATTTCTGCACGACTAGGTTCATGACGTGTACCAGGCAAGGGATGTGTGCAAGCCTACCGATCTTAAGGGCAACAAGGAGATTTTTCCCGTTGTCGCACACCACCTTGCCTGGCACCAGGTTCTTATCACAGAGCCACTGCTCGGTCTTATTGCACAGAGCCATCCACAGCTCTTGGACTGTGTGTTGATGGTCTCCAAAACACAATAATTTCAACACGGCCTGGTTTCTCTTGGCACGTGATGCTATCCGTGAAGCTTGGGGATCTGAAACCTGCACCATCCCAGCAGTGTGGAAGTGTGTGCGCCGAGCCTGAGACCCATCATCATCACCAGAGACATCCACCCAACTCACCCAGTGGGCTGTAACAGAGATGTAGTGCCCTTGACCGTGCTTACCAGTCCATGTATCTGTGGTCAGTTGGACTTTGCTGGACACAGATGCAGCCAACATGCTGGAGATTTTTTCAGACATGTGGCTGGCCAGAGCAGGGACGGCTTTTCCGGAAAAGAAATGCCTGCTCGGCATCTGGTATTGGGGGCAGGCAAGGGCCATGATGTGGCAGAACCCATCTGTGTCCACCAGACGGAAAGGCAACATTTCAAAGGCCAAGAGCATGGCAGTGTCAACATTCAGGCTTTTGGCTTTAAGATGGTTGGGGTGAAAGCGCTTCTTCTGCTGCCACTCCTGGTACACAGAAGGCTGGCTGCTAGACTGGCCGCTTTATGGCATGCAGGTCAAACTGGTGGAAGAAGAAGGGGTATGCTGTGTCTCTGGTGGTGGTGGTAATCGGGTGACAGTGTGTGGCACTGGGGTTAATGCTTGCTCATGCCGCTCCGGAACATGGGCAGCAGAGAAACGCACGGTCTTGGAAGTGGCGGAGAAGGAGGAGGAGACAGAGGGTGTCACAGGGTTTGGAAGCTCAGGACCTTTGTGGCCTTTTTTCTCCAAGCAAAATGCATGTGCCTATTCATGTTCGTGGTGGTTAAACACTTTAGATTCTTCCCTCTACTGATGCGTTGATGGCAAATCGAGGATATGACGTCGCACTACGAATCTGAGGCTTGATCCAAAAAAGGCCCAGGCTTCACAAGTCCTAGACCTCTTTGATGGTGATAACCTAGTAGCGGTGTTTCCGCTGCCACCACTGACCATGGCTGGCGGATTAATCTCAGCGGACTTGTGCGACCGCCCCTCTCCCTTTCTGAGGCCGGACCTGCACTGACACTGCAAGGCGTTGCCGACCGCTCGGGATTTCTTCCGACTGACCAGCTTCCTTCTCCTGTGATGGCATAAGCGATTGGGCGTCAGAGCAAACAAAATCATCCTTTTTGGCCTTTTGATCTTTTGAAATGCCTTCTAACCCCAACCACATTGTGTCATTAAAGAGCTCTTCAGAACATGGATTATCCACAGTGGTCTGTACACGGGTTGACATTTGGGATGCGTTTGCTTCAGATTGGACTGATGCTGGCGATGATGATGATGACATTTGGGGCCGTGACTGAGAGGACAAGGAGGTAAAACCGCTGGATGCAGGTTGCATTAACCACTGAAGAACAGATTGGCGATGCTCTTCATTACTGAGATTCACAGGTTACCGACTGAGCGATGACAGGCCTGACGGTCCTGCAACTGACGATGTGCTCACTTGCATGTTGTCCGGTGCACTGAAAGGAGCGCCTTGTCTGGTACCTCAAGCTCCACGTCCTACCAACCCTCCTTGCTTGCTTGCCACCTCTACTTCCCTCCATGTTCAGAAAGAATAATACTAAAAAGGTCTAGAAGATTTGTTCACAGTCTCTTATTGAAGAACTGTACTGCAAAGACAGAAAATCACAAATGTTCTTCAACCCCTAAAATTTCCAACTGGCAACTAGGATTAGAAACAGAATTGTATCTATCAAATATCTGTGAAAGTTCTTATGGAAGAAGTGTAACACCGAATCAGTAGTGTTGTTGCTTCAAGCCTTGTAATTTACAAGAGCCAAGTAGGACAAGCAATAAACTTTTTTCTACGAAATATCTCTGAAATGTGGTCTTTTCCCACAACTGACAACCAGGAGTACAAATAGAATATTTTTCTACGGATTATCTAAGAAATTTAGACTTTTCTGACAACTGACAACCAGATGTTCAAATAGAATATTTTTCTACGGATTATCTAAGAAATGTGGTCTTTTCTGACTACTGACAACCAGGGGTAGAAATAGAAATTTTTTCTACGGAATATCTCTGAAATGTGGTCTTTTCCCACAACTGACAACCAGGAGTACAAATAGAATATTTTTCTACATATTATCTAAGAAATGTGGTCTTTTCTGACAACTGACAACCAGGGGTAGAAATAGAAATGTTTTCTACGGAATATCTCTGAAATGTGGTCTTTTCCCACAACTGACAACCAGGAGTACAAAAAGAATATATTTCTACATATTATCTCAGATATGTGGTCCTTTCTGATAACCAGGGGTTGAAATAGAAGTTTTTTCTATGGAATGTCTCTGAAATGTGTTATTTTCCCACAATTGACAACCAGGAGTACAAATAGAATATTTTTCTACGGATTATCTAAGAAATTCAGACTTTTCTGACAACTGACAACCAGGGGTAGAAATATAATTTTTTTCTACGGAATATCTCTAAAATGTGGTCTTTTCCCAAAATTGACAACCAGGATTAAAAATATAATATTTTTCTACGTATTATTTAAGAAATGTGGTCATTTCCCACAATTGACAACCAGGAGTACAAATAGAATATTTTTCTACGGATTATCTAAAAGATGCAGTCTTTTCTAACTACTGTTAACCAGGGGTAGAAATAGAATTTTTTTCTACAGAATATCTTTGAAATGTGGTCTTTTCCTACAACTGAGAACCAGGAGTACAAATAGAATATTTTTCTACAGATTATCTAAGAAATGTGGTCTTTTCTGACAGCTGACAACAAGGGGTGAGAAATGGGAAATGTTTTCTACGGAATATCTCTGAAATGTGGTCTTTTCCCACAACTGACAACCAGGAGTACATATAGAATATTTTTCTACATATTATCTCAGAAATGGGGTCCTTTCTGACAACCAGGGGTTAAAATAGAAGTTTTTTCTATGGAATGTCTCTGAAATGTGTTATTTTCCCACAATTGACAACCAGGAGTACAAATAGAATATTTTTCTACGGATTATCTAAGAAATTTAGACTTTTCTGACAACTGACAACCAGGGGTAGGAATATAATTTTTTTCTACGGAATATCTCTAAAATGTGGTCTTTTCCCACAATTGACAACCAGGAGTACAAATAGAATATTTTTTCTACGGATTATTTAATAAATGTGGTCATTTCCCACAATTGACAACCAGGAGTACAAATAGAATATTTTTCTACGTATTATCTAAGAAATATGGTCTTTTCCGACAACTGACAACCAGGGTAGAAATAGAAGTTTTTTTTTCTACAGAATATTTCTAAAATGTGTTTTTTCCCCTCAACTGACAACCAGGAGTACAAATAGAATGTTTTTCTACTGATTATCTAAGAAATGTGGTCTTTTCCGACAACTGACAACCAGGGATAGAAATAGAAATGTTTTCTGCGGAATATCTCTAAATTGTGTTCTTTTCCCACAATTGACACCCAGGAGTACAAATAGAATGTTTTTCTACTGATTATCTAAGAAATTTGGTCTTTTCCGACAACTGACAACCAGGGGTAGAAATAGAAATGTTTTCTGCGGAATATCTCTAAAATGTGTTCTATTTCCACAACTGATATCCAGGATAACAAATAAAATATTTTTCTACGAATTATCTAAGAAATGTGGTCTTTTCCGACAACTGACAACCAGGGGTAGAAATAGAAATGTTTTCTACGAAATATCTTTAAAATGTGGTCTTTTCCCACAACTGATATCCAGGAGTACAAATAAATATTTTTCTACGGATTATCTAAGAAATGTGGTCTTTCTGACAACTGACAACCAGGGGTAGAAATTGAATTTTTTTCTATGGAATATCTATGAAATTAGGTGTTGGGGAACAACTCTGACAACCAATCAACAGTGTTCTTCCTTCAGTCCTTGTAATTTAGAGCTGCCAAGTAAGACTAGCAATTGACTTTGTTCTACGGAATAGCCAAGCAAGGTGGTCTTATGTGACAAGCATTAAGGATTAGAAACAGGATTTTTTTTCTATGGAATATCTTGGAAATTGGGTCTTATGAAAGAATGTGGTCTTTTACACTGGCTGCACCCCCCCAAAAAAATAACAAAAACAAAAAAAAAAAAAACTGTTGCATGCGAATAAAGAGAATGGAATGAAGTTTTCTGCCAAAAAGCTGTGTATTATTTTTGTTTAGGGCTGATTTCCTAAGTGTCCTGTACACTGGCTGTCCATATTACACTGCAGCACAGACGTTGTGGCCAAGGAATGACATTTTTTCCTAATAAAACTCTATAGAACAGTGATTTCTTATGAGAGATTAATGTAGCTGTGTCTGATGCAGAAGCTGCCCCCACAGCCAAGCGGCCCACCTCCTCAGAAACTGCTGCCAGGAAGTTTAGGGCAATGCAGAAAAAAAAATATGCTGCTATCTCACAGTGATTTGATATGAGAGATTAATTTAGCTGTGTCTGATGCAGAAGCTGCCCCTGAACTAAGCACACCCCCCCTCAGAAACTGAACCGGGGAAGTTTAGGGCAATGCAGCTGTATCCAAATCTCTGACTAATAATGTCTAGAATTACCTAATCTTGCTGTACCCTAACCTAACTAATCTATCTAGCAGCCTTTCTGTCATGAAAACACTGGGAAAGAGTGTCTGCTAGCTTTGAAAAAAGCTGAGCAGAGAGACTACGACTAGAGATGGGCGAATCGATTCTAACGAAGTGGAATTCGTTTAGAATTTCAGAAAAACTTCGGTTCTGAACGAAGTCGAAGTTTGGGGTACTTCGGGTGCACGAAGTGTGCTTTTGATTGATAAAATGGCTGCGAGCACATGGCGCTACATGGGGCAAAGCACTCAGGGAGGAAGAAGGACATAGCCTGCATGACATGTGCAGAGATGAAGCCAATCAGAGACCTGCGGGATTCTGTGACGTCACCGCACTATATAAGTCCGGGCGCGACGCTCGGTAGCTCATAACCGCTCTCTACTGTACTGAACAGAGGAAGGTGCTGCGGCGGCTGATTTGTTACTGAAGAACTGATTTTTTACTTACGATTTTTGTGGGGGTCCTCAGCTTGTCTCCGAGACTGCTTCTCTTAATGTTCTTTTTCTGATTTTTTGGTGTAATTGGATCTGAAGTCCAGTGTGTGCGTCCACTGCAGCTGCATAACATATTAATGCTATCTGCTCACTAGCACATGAATAACCAAGGGCAATCTTAGGCCAGTTCCTGTTGTATTCATTTAAAGAAACAGCGATTTTTATAAATACAAAATACCACTGCATTTTTTGGTCTGCTCAATTCTTTGCGCAATTACAATCCAGGGTGTTTAATTAAGCGTTGTTTTTGTGCCTGTTGTTGACAAAAAACCGTCTTTTCACCGCCAAAATGCAATTTTCTGTGCATAATTCAAACAAGGCGAAGATAATTGAACAATTCTTTCTCTTGTTGAGTTTTAGCGTAGAAAACAACTCAATTGTAACGACGCTACAACCTAGCAGTTTCCAGGCTGCACAATTCTTTTTGCGCATTTTTACATCCAGGGGTTAATTAAGTTGTTCTGCTGCTGTTGTGACGTCCAAGAAACCCGTCTTTTTCAACCCAAAAATACAATTTTCTGTGCAATAATTCACAAGCGTAGGTTAATTACACTTTTTTTCTCTTGTTGTGTAGCGTAGAAAACACGCACATTGTAACAACCTACAAAGCTAGTAGTTATCCGGCTGCTCATTCTTTTTCGCAATTTACATCCGAGGGGGTTTTCATTAAGCGTTGTTTTGTGCTGTGGTGACAAAAATAGACCGTCTTTTTCACCGCCAAAAAACAATTTCCTGGTAGCATAATTCACAAGCGAAGGTTTTAATTACAAATTTTCTCTGTTGTGTAGCGAAGAAAATACGCAATTGTAAACACGCTACAGAAAGCATTTTCCGCTGCACAATTCATTTGCGCAATTTTACAACCAGCGGGTGTAATAAGCGTTGTTCTGCTTGCTGTTTGACTCCAAGAAACCGTCATATTTCACTCTCCAAAAAAATACATGTTTCCTGTAGCATAATTCACAAGCGAAGGTTTAATTACAATTTTTTCTCTTGTTGTTGTAGCGTAGGAAACACGCAACTGTAACACTCTACAAAGCTAGTAGTTTCTCCGGCTGCTCAAGGTCTTTTGCGCAATTTACATCGGGGTTAATTAAGCGTTGTTTTTGTGCTGTGGTGACAAAAATAGACCGTCTTTTTCAACGCCCAAAAATACAATTTTCCTGTAGCATAATTCACAAGCAGATAGTTAATTAAAATTTATTTCTCCACTTGTTGTGTAGCGTGAAAACAACTCAAATTGTAAGAACACGCCACAAAGCTAGTAGTTTTCGGCTGCTCAATTCTTTTGCGCAATTTACATCCAGGGGTTAATTAAGCGTTGTTTTTGTGCTGTGGTTAGAGATGGCCGAATTTCTCAAAAATTCGGTTCGGTCACTTCGCCGAATTTTCCGACAAAATTCAAAATTCGTTTCGGATCCAAAATATTTCCGGCACTGATCACGTTAAAAAACAGCTATTTCCAGGCTGCCCAGAGCCTGCAGGGTGTCAGTAGGAACGTTGTGCCATGGTAAATAGGCAGAGGGAGCTTGGTTGGTCTCATAAAATGTAGTGTTTTTAGTATGACACACGCACATGACTGCCAGCCGATGCACGTATTAATCGCTTCCCTAGTAAAGATTCCCTGGGCACTTTAAGGAGGGCTAAACAGAGACCAAAAAAAAAACTCAAGCGGGAAGGTAGCCTGAAACATTCATGCTAGCGAAAAGCAGAAACAAAACAAGCTGAAGCTCAGGTGGCAACATTAAGTGAGTAGAGTGGTGGAGGTGACGGGGGGGGGGCGGCAGCCACAGCAGCAATGAGGTCAGCAGGTGGCACAATGACATTCTGGGAGGGCGGCGAAAACAGTATTAGGCTCCACTAGTGGCTGTGGCACAATCACACAGTAGTGGAGGTCACTCCGGCGGGCAGCATGATGAGGCAGACAGTGGCACAATGGCATTCAGGAGGTGGCAAAACAGTAATTTTAGGCCTCAGAGTGGCACAATCACAACAGGGGGAGGTCACGCGGCAGCAGTATGAGGTCAGGCAGTGGGCACAATATGACATTAAGGGGAGGCGGGGGGGGCAAAACAGTATTAGTCCACAGAGTGGCACAATGATACAGTGTGGAGTCACGCGCAGCAGTATGAGGTCAACAGTGGCACCATGACATTAATGAGGCGGAAAAACATATTAGTGGCACAGAGTGGCACAATGATACCGTGTGGAGGTCCCCGGCAAGCACAGTTATGAGGTCAGACATATGCACACCATGACATTAAGGAGGCGGCAAGACAGTATTAGGCCACATAGTGGCACAAACACACAGTTGTGGGAGGTCACGGTCGTCAGCAGTATGAGTCAGACAGTGGCACAATGGCATTCTGGAGTGTAGGCAAAACAGTATTAGTGCCACAGAGTGGCACAATCACAGGCAGTGTGGAGGTCACGGCGGCAGCAGTATGAGTCAGCAGAGTGGCACAAATGAAATTATGGAGGCGGAAAAATCAGTATAAGGCCACAGAGTGGCACAATATACCCTTGTGGAGTGTACCGAGGCAGCAGCAGATGAGGTCAGACAGGTGTGCACAATGACATGTTGGAGATGCGCAATGACAGGTCTTAGGCCACAGAGTGCACAATCACAACAGTGCTGGTGGTCACTGGGAAGCGGCAGCAGTCTATGAGGTCAGACAGTGGCACAACTGGCTTTCCGTGGAGGTGGATCAAAACGAGTATTACTGCCACAGAGTGGCACACTCACACACGCAGTTTGAAGACACGTGAACAGTGCGCAGCAGTAATGAGTCAGAGCATGGCACAATGACATTATGGAGGCGACAAGACAGTATTAGGCCACAGAGTGGCACAATGATACCCAGATGAGGGAGGTCACGGCATCGCAGTAGTATTGAGGTCAGACAGTGGTGACAATGACATTATGGAGGCGGCAAGGACATTATTCAGGCCACAGAGTGTGCACAAATCACACCAGTGTTGAGGTACTACGTGGCTGCAGCAGTAATGGAGGATCAGACAGTTGGCACAATAAAGTGCATTCTGGAGGTGGCAAAACATTAATTAGAGCCACAGAGGTGCACAATCTACACAGTGTGGAGGTCAGCGGGCGGCAGGCAGTATGGAGTCAGAGCAGTGGCACGAATGACTATGAGGCGAAAAACAGTATTAAGCCCAAGAGTGGCACAATCCACACATGTGGAGAAGTCACACGGGCTGCAGCAGTTTGAGGTCGCAGTGGCACAATGACATTTAATGCGGCTGCAAAAACTGGTATATGAGGGCCACAGAGTGGGCACACGCGGGATGATTAGAGACCAGTGTGGAGGTCACGGGGGCATGCAGCAGTAGCAGTCAAGACAGTGGCACAGATTGACATAATGGAGTGGAGAAAAACAGTATTAGGCACAAGAGTGGCACAATCACACAGGTGGAGGACGACCGAGAGACGGATGCGTAGAAAGAGCAGCAGTAATGAGGTCAGGCAGGTGGCACAATGACAAATCTGGGACTGGCAAAAAATAGGTAGTAGGCCAAAGAGTGGGTACAATGACACAGGTGGTGGAGGGCACGGACGCAGGAGCAACAGCAGCAGCGATAAGGGTCTGAACAGTGGCTACAATGATACAGAGTGGATGGCACGGCAGCAGCCACGGCAGCATGCATGAGAGTCAGACGATTGGCACAACTGAAAAATTCTGGAGTGGCAAAAACAGGATTAGGAAGGCCACAAGTGTGGAGGGCACACGGCAGCAGCCGACGCTGCAGCAGCATAGAGGTCAGACCGTGGCACAATGACACAGTTGGGGAGGGCACGACAGGATCACCAGCAAGTGCAGCATGAGGTCAGAAGTGGCACAATGACATTCTGCATGGTGGCAAAATAGTATAGGGCCACAGAGCGGGCACAATGACGGAGAGCGGGAAGGTCACGGCGGCAGCAGCAGTGAGGTCCAGTGGGCAGTGGCACAATTACAGATGAGTGTATGTGATGGACCATGAGCAACAGCATGAGGACAGAGGAGTTGGCACATGGACATTTCTGGGAGGTGCGAAAACAGGTATACAGGTGCCAGCCAGAGGTGCACAATGACCCCAGTGTGGATGTCACGGGCAGACAGCAGCGAGCAGCATGAGCACATAGAGTGGCACACTTACAGCGTGTTGAGGTGGGTGGCAATCCCAGTCCAGTGTAAAGACGGTGGTAGGCAGATGGAGAAACTATCAGCAGATGTGTGGCATCAGGCGGGTGGCGGCATCAGAATAGTGGCTGAGGCAGGTAGTTTGAACCCAGACTGACGCCTAAGGCATTGGTGTGTGGTAATCCAGGCCGATCCACGCCAGATTCATCTTGACAAAGGTCAGTCGTTCCACATTTCCCGTGGACAAGCGTGTTCTCCTTGGGGTAACGATGGCCCCCGCCGCACTGAACACCCGCTCTGATGCCACACTACTGGCCGGGCAGGACAGCATTCTCCACTGCAAACTCGGCAAGTTGCGGCCACACATCCAGTTTGGCTGCCCAGTAGTCCAGCGGATCTTCTAACTGGGGTGGCAGAGTGCTGTCCAAGTAGGCCACAACCTGTTGGTTCAGGGAATGCTCCATGTCCTGCTGCTGCTGCTGCTGCTGGTGACTGCCCTCCTCACTAGGCGGGTGAAGGAAGCTGCTCATTAGTGACTCCAGACTTAGGTTACTGCTGATGGAGCTGGTACTGCTCCTACCCCCCCACCTTCCCCCAGCAGCCGCGGCAGTAGTACGTGAGCGCTGAGGAACCCCCCGGTCAGACCTGTCAGAGGAGGGACGATGCCGCACATAGGCAGCGGCCAACTGATTACGGAGGATTTCCCTATAGTATTTGAGTTTGTCTTCCCTCTCAATAGCTGGGAAAAAGGCTCCCATTTTGGACCGGTAGCGAGGGTCCAATAGGGTGGAGAGCCAGAAGTCATCCCTCTGCCGGATGCTGACTATTCGGCTGTCACTAGCCAGGCAAATAAGCATGCTGCGGGACATCTGCACAAGTGACTCCGAGGGGCTCCCTGCCTCCATTTCCACTGTATACTGCCACGGTGCTTGGGAGTCATCTGCCTCGTCTTCCTCATCTCCATCCACCTCCTCCAGCTGCTCCTGCTCCTCCTCTCTTGTCACCTGGGTAGAAAATCCACTCATTTCACCAGACAATGCTTCTGCTCCAATGTCCTCCTCCTCCTCCTCCTCCTCCATTTCAGTCCCCACCGGACTCATGAGGCCACGAGATGTAGACGCCACATCTCCAGTCCCCTGCCCAGACAGATTTTTCCACATCTGTTCCAGGCATGAAGCAGTGGAAGACGTTATTCATCCCGTAGTCCTGGCGACTGACAAAAAAGGGCCTCCTCGAATGGCCCTCAACAAACGGCAGGTGTCACGCATGAGCTGCCACTGGCTGGACATCAAGTTAACACAGGGGAGTACATCTGTCTGCCCTGGATCATCAAAAAATCGTTAATGCCTTTCTCTGTTCATACAGTCGGTCCAACCCTGTGCAGGCTGGAAATCCAGCGGGTGGACAACATCGCATATCAGAGCGTGTTGGGGGAGGCGTACTGGCCGCTGCACACTCGAGGAGGGAGTTTTCCTTTTTTCCTGGCTTTGTACGAATGGATAAAGTGCAAGCACATTTCCTGGCCATTTTCAAATGTTCTGAAGATCGTGGAAGACTGCAGGAACCCTTTTACAACTCCAGATTTGAACACGTGCCGCCATGCAGGGCGCATGGACCATCCTCCTTCGTGCAGCGCGGACACCATGTGTTCCTCCCATTGTCCGTCACCATGGGTTTCCGATTTGCAGTGGCGCGGAGAAGCCACCATCGATTTCTTGCTGCATGACGCGGAGCAGTATCTCCCCTGGTGACTTCGTTTCGCCGAGGCAAGCGAGTGTAGAACTGCGTGACACCTGCTGTGCCCTACAACAAGTGGTATGATGGAGCAGTACTTGTGGAGGCTGAGATGGAGGTGGTGGTGAGAGGAGGAGGAGCGGACATTGGCGCAGGAGCAGCAGTTTGACAACGTGGAGGAGAAAGCGGCGTCTCCTGTTCCAAGTTGTTGGTCGTTCCTGGGCAGGAGCAACATTCACCCCAGTAGGGCCGTAAGGACATGTACTGCCCTGACCGAAGTTACAGCTCCAGACGTCGCGCTGCGTGTACCTTGGAACAAACCGAAAAGTCAAGGACTGACCCACTTTTCTGTTCTACATATTTATGAAGTGCTGTACTTCGCCTTTTGGACAAGAATTTACGCTTGAAACTCTCCATCTCGCTCGGCAACAAGCATTAGATCTCTGAAATGGTGCAGAGTCCACCATTGGAAAGGGAGGGACTGCAGTACCAACAACCTTGGGACAGGAGCACGGTCAGCTGCTTCACCTTAGGATGGTTTGGACCGCATACGTTGTCTCTTTACTAATCGCCTCCTGAACGACTGCTGGCGCCATGAGTAGCGAGAGCAGGAGCCATCTGGACCGGAGAGGATATCAAAGAGAAACAGAGCTTGCCTTTCCTTCAGAGGTGGTGGAGCCTTGACTGGCTGAAATGGCATGCGTGCCACTGGCCGCGTCTGCTGCTTGCAGCGGCAGGAAAGGACCACCACATCTGAGCCACGTTTCTCCCCCAGCCACCGGATGGTACGCTGCATGTGTTTGACGCAGGGCGTGTGCCAACGTATTACTCCCGCCACAGCTTCACTTTCATGCCACAGATCTACATATACCCATCATTCGCTCCTCCGGTGGTCTTAGCAAAGAACAGCCACAAGCCGCCGAGTAGCTGATTTTAACCGCCACGCTCCCGCACTGAGTGACTACTCGCCTGCCAGCTGCGTCGCTGATAGGGCCCTCTGTGCCGCTAACTGTCTGACCTGGCGAAGCGGTTTTCTACCCCTGGGCCGCTTGGCTCTCCCGACCATCACACTGCAGCTACCAACTGCTGACTCACGGCCACACACCCCACTTGCTGGCTGCGCACGCTGCCGACGCGCAAGCTGACGCCCTCCTCTCCCTGACGATGATGAAGCCCCTTGCTGTCAACCCGGCTCCCAAGTGGCGGTCGGCTCATCATCATCTATTTGTGTTTCATCGTCATTACTGTCCTCATCACCGTCCTTGGTAAGCCGGCTGACCTCTCACCACATGACCTCCCCAATGCCACTCTCCACATCTATACTTGCCGCCTACTGGCAAGAGGCTGGGGAATATTGGCCCCCATTTCTTCGCTGCCACGTACTGCTTGACTGCTGCCCTCCTCAACTTGTTCATCCTCGCTATATAGTGGCGCTGAGCCCAGACCACATAAGGAGATCCCTGGGGGCTGAGGGAAACTGATGGGACAGAGGCTGCTGATGACAGTGAGTGCCTGCTTGACACCGCTCCCGGGCCATGCCATACCAGTGTTGTGTCTGAGGTTCCCAACCTGACACCTCTGGCTGGGGTTGTCAGAAGTCATCTGGGAGGAAGAGGATGAACCTATCAACCAATCAAGAACCCTTGTTGCTGAACACACACACGGCCGCTAGATTACAGCGTCAGTTGTGGCCTCACCGAGTGACCCCTGCTGCGACGTCCCATGCTGTGCTGCGACCTGGGGAGGCCCGTTTCAGGAATGTTTGTGGTTGTGCCACTGCAACTCGCAGTTGCAGTGTCCTGCCACCATCTCTGTCTGACCTAGACTTTTTGTTCGAAAATGTACAGACACTGTTTGATGAAGCTATCTGTATATTATAAATATACACCCTGTTTATGACTCCAAATGAACCCATAAAAAGCTTGGTAACCCTTGGATATAAATTGCGCTCCACAAATGGTGCCAGGAAAAATTTACTTGTATGTGTCGTTTACAAGCACTGTTGGGTTTAACTAAATGTAAAGCACAAACAGGCTTAATTAACCTTCGTAGCTTGTGAAATTATGCTACAATCAAAATGTATATATTTCGGTGTAGAAAAGAACGGTATATTTTTGTTCATCACAGCGCAAAACAACGCTGAATAACCCCTGTATGTAAATTGCCCAAAGAATTGAGCCGCACAAACTAGTACGTGTTACAATTGCTGTTTTCTACCCACACAACTAGAGATACAGTTGTAATTTTGCCTTTGCTTGTGAATATAAGGCTACAAAAAAAAAAAATATATATGTGCGTTGAAAAAGACGGTTTATTTTTGTCAGCACAGAAACCAGCAAAACAACGATTAATTAACCCCTGGATGTAAATTGCGCCAAAGAATTGAGCACCGCACAAAACTAGTAGCGTGTTACAATTGCGTAGTTTTTCTACGCCAACACAACAAGAGATACAGTTGTATTTTTGCTTGCTTGGAATTAGGCTACCAAAAAAAAATATATAATATTTGGGCGTTGAAAAATACGGTTTTATTTTTTGTCACACACCAGCAAACAACGGCTTAATTAAACCCCTGGATGTAAATGCGCCAAAGAATTGAGCCGCACAAACTATTAGCGTGTTACAATTGCGTGTTTTCCTATGCCACACAACAAAGATACAGTTGTAATTTGCCCTTTGTCTTGTGAATTAGGCTACAAAAAAAAATATATATATTTTGGCGTTGAAAAAGAACGGTTTAAATTTTGTCAGCACACCACCAAAACAACGCTTAATAAACCCCTGGTTGTAAATGCCGCCAAAGAATTGAGCCGCACAAACTAGTAGCTTTGTACGTGTTACAATTGCTGTTTTCCTACTCCACACAACAAGAGATACATCTCTGAGCGCGAGAGCGCGCACCTTGCTTTGTGAATTAGGCTACCAAAAACAAAATATATATATTTGGCGTTGACAAAGAACGGTTTATTTTTGTCAGCACACCAGCAAAACTACGCTTAATTAACCCCTGATTGTAAATTGCGGCGCCAAAGAATTGAGCCCACAAACGAGTAGCGGTTACAATTGCGGTGTTTCCTACAGCCACACAACAAGAGATACAGTTGTAATTTGCGCCTTTGCTTGTGAATTACTACACAAAAAAAAAAATAAATATTTGGCCTTGAAAAAGACGGTTTCATTTTTCAGCGACACCAGCAAACATACGCTAATATTAACCCCTGGATGTAAATTGCGCCAAAGAATTGAGCCGGCAAAACTAGTAGGCGTGTTACAATTGCGTGTTTCTACGCCACAACAACAAGAATACAGTGTTAATTTGCCTTTTTTGCTTGTGAATAGGCTACCAAAAAAAAATATATATATTTGGCGTTTGAAAAAGACGGTTTATTTTTGTCAGCACACCAGCAAAACAACGCTTTAATTAACCCTGGATGTAATTGCGCCAAAGAATTGAGCGCACAATCTAGTAGCAGGTGTTACAATTGCGTTTTTCTCTACCACACAACAAGAGATACAGTTTGTAATTTGCCTTTGCTTGTGAATTAGGCTACAAAAAAAAATATATATATTTGGTGTGAAAAAGACGGTTTATTTTTTGGTCAGTCTCTCTCTCTCGCTCTCGCTGCGCGCGCCGCTGCTTAATTAACCCTGGATTTTGGTAAATTGCGCCAAAGTTTTGAGCCGCCAAACTATTAGCTGGTAGCGGTGTTACAATTGCGTGGTTTCTACGCCACACAACAAGAGAATACCAGTTTGTAATTAGCCTTTGCTTTGAATTAGGGCTAACCAAAAAAGTATATATAAAATTTGGCGTTGAAAAAGACTGTTTATTTTTGTCAGCACACCACAAAACAACGCTTAATTAACTCCGCTGGATGTAAATTCGCGCCAAAGGATTTAGCCGCACAAACTAGTAGCGTGTTACATTGCGTGTTTTTCTAAACGCACACAACAAGAGATACAGTTGTAATTTTGCCTTTGCATGTGAATTTAGGCTACCAATAAAAAATAATTATGATTTGCGTAGAAAAAGACGTTTATGTTGTCAGCACAACCACAAAACAACGCTTATTTAAACCAATGGATGGTAAAGTGCGCAATAGAATTCAGCAGCCAAAAATGAAGTGGTATTTGTATTGTAAAAACTCTGTATCTTTAAATGACTACAACAGGAACTGCTTAGATCCCACATGATATTGAATGTATATGCAGCTAGCAGAGGACGCACACTGGATTTCAGGTGCCCAATAACCACCAAAAAATCAGAAATAGCAACAATTCAAGAAGCAGTCCTGAGACAAGCTGAGACACCCCACAGAAACGCTGTATACAAAATCTCCAATCGTTCTTATTTCAGAAACGAGGCGCTATCACCCGAAGCAGCACCTTCCCTATCATAACAGGAGAGGAGTGTGAGCTCCCATCGCGCCGTCGGTCTTCATAATTGGCGGTGATCACAGAATCCCGCCGTCTCTGATTGGCTTCATCTCTGCACATTTCATCGGCTATGCCCTTCTTCCTCCCAGAGTGCTTTTGCCCATGTAGCGCCACATGGCTTCGCAGCATTTTAAATCAATCAAAAAAGCAGACACTTCGTTCAACCCGAAGTACCCACCCCCAACATTCGATCTTCGTCCGAAACCGAAGTAGTTTCCTGAAAATTCTAAACGAATTCCACTTCGGTCGAATCAATTCGCCCATCTCTAATTATAACCTATGGATGAAGTATGGACCAATCAAATTCAAAGGCGGACAGTTCAAAATACAGTAAAAATACGAAAAGAGCTGATTGGTTGAGCTAAGCGGGGCTTGGCTATCTCGGCCAATCAGAGCGCAAGCTACTTCTCCTATTGTAGTCTATGGCCATCGGGGCAATGAAATCTCGCTCACACGCCGTGCGGCATGGAGTATGATTAAAAAAATCATTTTTATATTAAGTGGAAAACAATTATCGGAAAAAGAACCTAACCCTTCTATAAACAAATACATAAATAAAACCCTAACAACGCTTGTCGCTGAGACCGGCGCTAGCCAAGACATCAGGAATTCAAATTCTGTGAAGCGCACTTCTCATTGGACGGCGAGAAACCAACCAATCAAATAGGAGCGACCAGTGAACCATTATAAAGCTTGGAAGAATCATGGACCAATCACAATGAAAAGGCGGGACAGATCAAAATACAAGTAAAAAGCCAGAAAAGAGCTGATTGGTTGACCTAGGGGCAGATAAAATCCACCCAATCATAAATATGCAACTATTTTGAGTGGAGAAAGAAGGGCGCAATAAAGGGCGCCCTAGAAGTTATTACTGTCTATGGGAAATATTCTAGTACTGTGATTGGTTGGGGGGAAGAGGGTCTTCTTGCCAGGCATAGTCCAATTAGCCTCAGCGGGAGAGCTACCTTTTTCATAGACTCTATGGGGAAAAAAAAATGCAGAGGGGAGCTCTTTTGTGATTGGGTAAGGGTTAAAAAGGGGGCCTCTATTTGGGCCCAAAGGGGGAGCGAGCGCCCCTATTATGGGGTTTTTTAATGCAATTTTTAATAAAAATGTCATTTGGGCGAAATCAAAAGATAAAACTCCCCCCTAGTTGTACCGATGTTATATAAAAAAGAATAAAAAATATGGTGGTAACGAAAAAAAAATATTAATTCAATAAATTAATTTTTATTTCTTTATCTTCGTTAGCCAATGACCAATAGTATGGGTGTAACGAAAATAAAGAAATAAAAATGAATTTATTGAATATTTTTTTACACGTCTACACGTTTTCGTGCAAACTGCGCCTGATGTATGTCGGCGCCGAAGTGCGCTCATAAATGCGGTGTAAAGTTAAATTCTAAGCTAATTGTTCATTATTTGGGGATGTATTTGCAGGCGTAAATACGTCCGTAAATACGACCCGAAATAAGCCGTGTGAGCATAGAAATTCTGCTGGGAGGACCACAGGTCCCAGCAAGACCTGTGTTGTGCTGGCTCTTGCTGTATATACTAAATAGAATGAAAGATGCAAAAATACATCTTACATTTTTGGTATTAAAAAAGACTAAAATTAACATCAGTACAGCATCATCATTGGCTTATTTAATGTAAAATTAGTTTAATTTTCAACTTATTTTTAAGACCTTTTATAGCTGATATTTCTTTCTTTTGAGATCTTATATATATTTCCTTTAGTTTTAAATGATCAAATTTTTCAATACATTTAAATCGATTTTATACAACTTTGATTTTTCTCTTTATTAATTAATTAATTTTATAGACAACTCATTTTTAGTATTGTACTGTTATAACTGTAGACCTAGAGCACATTTTGACCCATTACAATAAGTTCTAGCTTCACTGCGCCTCCGCCGACTCAGGTAGACCACATTGAAATAGTTCTGCCTGTCGGAGCCGTAATGCGCCTCACTTTGCCGACCGGCATTCCTACATGCGTCGGTGTTTTTGAATCTGGTGCGTTCCGCCCCAGAACGCCCACAGCACGCCCAAATAATGCCCCATCATGTTAGGCGCATTACAAAGTGGCGAAGCTTACTCCTAACATCGCATTTGAGCGTCCGACAGCGGAGTCGACACAGTGAGGCGCAGTATATGCCTGAAAACAGGCGGAAAGCCTGATCATACAGTACATGTCGCCCTATGGTACTGATCCTGCTTGGAGGACCACAGGTCCCAGCAATACCTGTGCTGTGCTGGCTCTTGCTTTACAGGGTGAGAGCAGCAAAACTAAATTTCAAAATTAATGTAGTAAAAATTAAAAATATAAAAACATAATCAGTGGGTTATCTAATGTAAAATTAGTTTAAGATTCTATGAATTTTAAATACATCTTATAGGAGATATTTCTATATTTTGAGTACATTATATATTTTCATATTAATTTTATATGATCATATTTTTCATTAAATTTAAATAATTAAATTGTATACAGTTTGATAAATTACTTTTTAGTATTGTGTTGGTGTAAGTTGAGAAATATTGGACATTTTTGCCCTAACAGCAAATCTTGCTTCACTTCGACTCCTCAGGCTCAGACAAACCACATTGAGATACTGTACAGTAGGTCTGCCTGTTGGAGCATGAATGCGCCTAGTTTTGTCAAACCACATTCATATATATGTCTAATATTATGAGTGTGGTGCGACGCACCTCCATAACGCCACCATAACGCCCCCAGAACACACTTTTATGTTAGGTGCATTAGAAAGTGTCGAGTCTTACAAACAATGCACCTAATACATACGTTAGGCGCATTAGACCTCGTAGCCGGTTCTGTTAGGTGCATTGTATAACAGAAAAAGGGTGAAAAACCCTTTCATACATGTTGCCCTGTGTGTTACCCTGACAGCAGCCTGTGTCATAATGACAGAGTGTAGTGTATTAGCATACAGAAGTATGCTAATACTTTACTGAGTATAAAAAAGTGTACAAAATAGTTATCCCTTAATAAGATAAAAAAATTAAAAAAACATAAGTGTATAAAAAAGTAAAATTAAAAAAAATAAATAAATATTTAATTAAACAAATGTTGTGTATACATTACACAAAAAATCCTACACATATAAGATATCAACACGACCGTAGTAACCTGTAGAATTAATTTAACAGGTTACTTAGTATAAAATGTAAATTATTTAAAAAATAAAAAAAATAAAAAAAACAAAGCCAGGACACACTTTTTTTATGTTTACGCTGCAAAAAATGTTACAAAAAATAACGGATACACTTCTGCATAAAACAAGTTCTCAAACAACTGCGTCATAGAAAAAAATCAAGTTTTGACTGTTGAAATGCAGCGGGGCAAAAACTAAAAAAAATTAGAGGGGTTTTCTCAGTACAGGCTTTCACAGACATCAGCTGTATCTCTCTGTCTTACAGCTTCAATTAGCTGATAGCTGCTATAATAAATGATTTAGGTAATACAAACCAATTGCAAAAAAACTTATTTTTACTGTCCCCATCATTACAGATATGACCTTTGAAGCGAGAAAACTCTTCTAAAGCCTTTTCTGGGCCTGGTGCGCAAAGGGTTAATAAATATGTATGCCAAATAAACTGAAGCTGATCTCAACAAGTACACCATGCCTCCCCTCAAAGGTGCAGTGCCCTGGGATTAATGGCGCTCTAAAATAATGAATAATAATAATTGTAATGAATATTCTCAGTGTGGGTGTATAGTGTGGCTTACACACTGAGCTTTCTCCACGTGCGACAGATAACAGCTGTTAGATACCCCTGGGACCTGCTGCTAGCTGCCCTGATCGGATCTAGCTCCGATCCAGGCTTTTTAAGCCCTTGATTCTGCTGTAAATGCGACCACATTTAATTGGTTGAAAAATAGTTCTACATACTGTTCTGTTGCTGGATCATTCCCCTGTGACAAGATCGTGAGATGCCAAATTATGACAATTAGGGGCCATCTAACTACTCCAGTTACACCCTAATTTTGGTAGGGAGTACTATTCTGTCATTTTATTACAAAAGCAGAATAGTGTAACGGATGAACCCGCCTGGGGCAGAACTCTAGTAGAACTGAAAGTACAAACGTGTGTAAAAAAAAAAAAGTTTTTAAAACATGAAAATTAAAACGTTTTAAAAGCTCAAAATACACTGTTTTGCCTTTTTACAAATAGACAATAAGAGACAAAATTTCCTCCACCTATAACTTAGGTGAGTATTATGGTCCGGTGCATCTTTTAGTCAGAAAAAAATAGTATTTGGAAAAAGTGAATTTTTTAAAATTACTTGTGCCTCTTTTTCCATATACATTGTAGATCTGATATTGTAATATATAGTATAAAGGGGTTGTCGTGTGAAAAAAACATGAGGACATTAGATACCCCAAATGAACATAATTATATCAATATTTCAAGTAAAAATATGGAGACTCTACTTACATTTGGAGTTACTCTAAGTTTGCTCTCGTCCACTGTGCAGTCTGTAAAAACCATGCACACATTCAAACATTAAGATATTGGTAAATCCAAGGATATCTTTTAGGATACAGGTCAGTATACATTTTCCTGAGTCATTCACCTCTTAAGGCACAACAGTTTAGGCTGTTAACCCCCAACATATCTGAGTATATATATTTTAATAATAAAATATTATATAAAAATTATATAAATAATATATAATATATATACACTCACCGCCACTTTTTTAAGTACACCTGTCCAACTGCTCGTTAACACAAATTTTTCTAATCAGCCAATCACATGGCGGCAACTCAGTGCATTTAGGCTGTAACATGGTCAAGACTCTTGCAGTTCAAACGGGGCATCATTGGGGGAAGAAAGGTGATTTGGGGCCCTTTTGAACTGGCATGGTTTTTGGTGCCAGAAGGGCTGGTCTGAGATTTAGAAACGCTGATCTCCGGGGTTTTTTAACGCACAACCATCTCTAGGGTTTACAGAGAATGGCCCGAAAAAGAAAAAACTCATGAGGGCAGTCCTGGGGGCGGAAAAGCCTTTTATCCCAAGTCAAAGGAGAATGGCAATGGTTCGAGTGATAGAAAGGAAACTGACCAAATAGCCCCCCTTAAAAACCAAGGTAGGCAGAAGACATCTCTAAAACATAAAGGCGAACTTGAGGCAGATGGGCTACAGACAGAAAACCACAGGGTGCCCCCCCCCTTTCAGTAAGAACAGGAAAAATGGGCCCAAATTTTCCCGGCTCATCGAAAATTTTGGGCGTAGAAGATTGGAAAAACGTGCCCGGTCTTGGGTCCGATTTATGCTGCCATTCGGAGGTAGGGTCGAATTTTGGCGTCAACAAAATGAAAGCATGGATCCATCCTGCCTTGTATCAACGGTTCAGGTGGGGTGGGGGTTCATGGTGTGGGGAATATTTTTTTGGCACCTTTGGGCCCCTTGGGACCCAAATTTAGCATGTTGCAAAACCTTGTTGAATCTATGCCACGAAGAATTGAGGCAGTTTTTGAAGGGAAAAGGGGGGGCCAACCCGTTTCTAGCATGGTGAAACCAATAAAGTGGCCGGGGAGTGTATATATAAAGTTTTAAACCAGAAGTTTACATACACTATATAAAAAAAAAAATATATGCATGTTTTTCTCAAAATCTGACATGAGTCAGAATAAACCTTTCCATTTTGGTCAATTAGGATTACCAAAATTATTTATAAATTTTTCCAAAAAGCCAGAACATGAGAGAGAGAAATTTTTAATGCATTCTTTATACTTTATGCAAAGTCAAAAATTGCATCCTAGAATAAATTGGGTTTAAACAATTTTGGGCAACCCCAAGTGATGTCATATCTTTGGAAGTTTCTGATAGGTTTATTGGGAACATCTGAGTTAATTTGGACCACCCGTGGGTGAATTTTTAATGCACATCCAAAACACACTCCTTCTGTGTGTACACATGAGAAAGTCTGAAAAAATCACCCAAATATCAAAAAGAAATTGGGACTTGCACAAGTCTCGATGTTTCCGGGGTGAAATTTTCCCCAGTTTCCTGAAGGTCCCTCATTCATCTTAAAAAAATTTATACGCAAGTACAAAAAAGATGGGAATGTCCAGCCTTTCATACCGCTCGGGAAAGGGAGTAAACATGATTTTGTCCAAAATGTGCTTATCAACCCAAGAACAAAAGCAAAAGATTTTGTGAAGTGGGGGGGGAAGTTTAAGATTAGGTCATTATTCAGGGGGAAAAAAGTACTGTATAAACCCATGGGCGGGAAAAGCCCTCCCCCAAAAAGAAGCCATTACCCCAAAAAAGAAAACCTAAAACCCAATTTTTAATGTTTGCAAAACCCAGAGGACCCAAAGACCTACTTTTTTTAGAAAACCATTTTCCTGTGGCCCTGACAAAACTAAAAATTCGACTGTTTGGCCTTAATGTTTTATCGTTACGTTTGGGGGGAAAAAGGGGGGAAGCTTGGAAGCCATGAAAAAACCATCCCAGTTTAAAAAATACGGAGTGGCAGCTTTTCATGTTGGGGGGTTGTTTTGTTTTCAGGGGGTGACGGGGGCACTCCACCAAATAGATGGCATAATGAGGAAAGAAGATTAAAAGCAATACTGAAGCAACTTTCTTAAGACATCACCAGGTATTTAAAATCTTGGGCAAAGGGGTTTTAAAAATGGACAATGACCCAAAGAAAATACCCCAAACTGGTTTAACAAAGTACTTAAGGAAAACCAAGTCAATGTTTTTAAGTGGGGCCCTTAAACCAAAGCCTGTTTTCAATCCAAAAAAAAAATTTATGGGCAAAGCTGAAAAGGGCAGTTGCGGGGTAAGGCGACCTACAAACATGGCTCAGTTACACCAGTTCTGTAGGAGGAATGGGCCCAAAAATTTTCCTCCCAAACCTATTGTAGAATTTTTAAAAGGATACCCAAAAATGTTTGACCAATTTTCTACATTTTAATTTGCAATGCCCCCAAATATAATGAAATGTATGTAAAACTTTTGATTTGCAGAAATAAAAAAAAAAAATAAAATATTTAATTAATAAAAATTTTTTTAAAAATTTTTCCCTCCCCCCCTCACAAATTCGGGCTTTTTGGCAAATAAAAAACCCTTTTAAAAATCCAAAAGGGTTGACCTAAAACGGGTAACGTAGGGTTTTAAATTTCTTTTTAAGGGGATGTAAACTTCCGGTTTTGCGGGCTTACATAAAAAACGTTATATATATTTATATCACAAACGTAAAAATAATGAAGTTTATATGTCTATATCTACAATGCACTTGGTTACAAAGCATACGAGGCTTTTCCCTATTTTTCAATTTGTTTATATATATTTTATAAAATATAAAAATACCTTTAATTTTTTCAAAATGCATTTTTGCTATTTTGGCATATGAAAATTTGGGGTTCTTACGGTTCCTTAGCGTGTTCAGACCTTCACATATTATGTATCTATCTATCTATCTATCTATCTATCTATCTAACATCTAAACAAACTATCTATATTTATAAAACCAAAGAAAAATTTTTAAGGAAGTCATGGAAAAAGATCATAGACCTGCACAAAGTTTTTAATGGGTAAAAACCATAAGTAAAACACTTGGTGAGAAGGAGACAATGTTGGTGCAACAGCAAGAAAATGGAAGGGGATAAAAAAAATGACTGTCAATTGCCCTTGGGTTTAGGCACCATGCCCAAAAACGTTTTGGTGGTTTTTCTGCTAAGGGCATAGGACTTCTTTTACGTATAATGGGAGAAAATTTATTTAGCCTTTTTACCGTAAAATTTTATGGGTGACAACCTCCTTTTCCCTTTGGCCCGGACATTAAAAATGGGGGGTTTTTTTGGGGGCTTCCAGCAAGACAATGACCCCAAAACCCTACCCGCCCCAAAGGGAACAAAGGGAGGCCCCAAAAAGGAAGGGACATTTAAAGGGGAAAGGAGTGGCCTAGCCAGTCTCCCCGACCCTTTAAACCCCCCAGAAAACTTATGGAGGGAGTTGAAGTTAAAATTAAAGCGAACCCGCCTTTAAAATCTTAATGATTAGAGAAGGGCTGCAAAGAGGAGTGGACCAAAAAATTTTCCTGAGTGCGCAAAACCTCATCATCAACTACAAAAACATCTGACTGCTGTGCTTGCCAACAATGGTTTTGCCACAAAGTATTAAGTCTTTTTTGCCAGAGGGATCAAATACTTATTTCTCACTGCAAAATGCAAATAAATTTATACAATTAATACAAAGTGATTTTCTGGATTTTATCCATTATATGTATTTATTATTTTATTTATCTTTTATAATATATATATATATATATATATATATATATTCATGCCTCTTAAACCTAATTAATTAGTAAATAGAGTATAACTACAGCTGTTTTGTGAAGGCCTTAGAGGTTTGATAGAGTTGAAAACCAAGGAACACAACAGACAGCATAGGGATATAGTTGTAGCAAATTGAAGGAGGGTTAGGTTTAAAAAAAAAAAAATAGCCCAAGTTCTTAGCATCTCATGGAACAGTGTTCAATCCATAATCCTTAAATGGAAGGAATATGGCACAACTGCTAACCTACCAAGACATGGTCGTCCACCTAAACTGTCAGCCCAGACAAGGAAAGCACTAATGAGAGAAGGAACCATGAGACCCAGGTCATTCTTGAGAGATCCACAGTTCAGATGGGAGAATCTGTCCACAGGACAACTATTAGTCGTGTACTCTGCAATCCGGCCTTTATGGAAGAGTGGCAAGAAGAAAGCCCTTTTTGAAAGCAAACAATAAGAAGCTACCGTTTATAGGGAACACAGAAAACATGCTGAAGAGGTGCTCTTGTCAGATGAGACCTAAATGCCAAATGCTATGTGTGAAGGAAAGCCAACACTGCACATCACCCGGAACACACCATAAGCACTATGAAGCTTGGTGGTGGCACCATCATGCTGGGGGAATGCTCTGCTTCAGCAGGGACTGGGAAGCTGGTCAGAGTTGATGGGAAGATGGATGGAGCTAAATACAGGACAATCATGTAGGAAAACCTGGTAGAGGCTGCAAAAGACTTGAGACTGGGGCATTGTTTCACCTTCCAGCAGAACAGCGACCCCAAACATATTGCCAAAGCTACAATGAAATGGTTTAAATCAAAGCATATGCATGTGTTAAAATGACACAGTCACATCCAGACTTAAATCCCATAGAGAATCTGTGGCAGGACTTGAAAGTTTCTGTTCACAAATGTTCGCCAATCAATCTGACTGATAGAGCTGTTTTGCAAAGAAGAATGGGCAAAAATTCATTTCAGCCTCTAGCAAAGCTGGTACAGACATACCCCAACAGACTGCAGCTATTACTGCAACTAAAGTTGATCCTAAAAGAATTGACTTAGGGGGGCTGAATACATATGCACATCACACTTTTCAGTTTCAAAAATTTGAGAAAGCACGTAATATTTTCTTTACGCTTCACAAATACTTGCTACTTTGCGTTGCTCTATCACATAAAATATCAATAAGATACATTGCAATTTGTGGCTGTAACATTTTAAAATGAGGAACAGTTCAATTAGTGTGAATACTTTTGCAACCCACTGTATACACATACACATGGCCCTGTATGGCACAGTAATGGGGTATGCTAAGAAGCGGATCCTGGGTCATCTGCAATTGAAGCTGGCTGTAATATACTTGGAGCAGATCTGCTATCTAATCAGGCCAATTTTTTATTCGCATCAGAAGTGACGTTTGGAGCCTCCACCACAGAGGGGGTTTCCCCAATGGTGCCCGATATACACTATGGACTACAATAGAATCCATTAGGATTCTGTCGTAATGTCCATAATTTAAAGTAAAAAATTGTGCAGCTGAGATAACATATTGTATTGAAAAGTAACAAGTGCTTCAACAAAAAAATTAATTTCACAATAGTGTTTAGGTTACAATCAAGATTTGAACAATGTTTTATCATGGTGCTTTGGCCATTCCTCATTAGTAGACCAGACAAGGAAAAACCCTGGGTTGGGTTATTGCTAGGAAAATAGGAGCATGTTTATCTAAATTAATGACAAATTTTAACCACTTAGAGCTCTGAAGTCTTGTGTACTACAGTTTATAAACCTCACTGTAACTTGTAACAAAAGTTGATAAGCCAATCACTACTGTAGACCCATCCCCAGCCTAACCAGGAAGTGTGAGTCTAAAGCTGCATCTGTCTTTGTGAAAAGAACACCCCTTTAAAGGTTTTGGTTTAAAGTGTTTGTCCATTAACCGTCCTGTCAGCTGATAACCGAGTGCTAAAAAAAAAAAAAATCAACTTATCTCTGAAACACTCTCCTTTCCAGCACGGCCATCGCTGATGACATTATGTTCATCCTTCACAGGACCCTGCAGCCTCAAACAGGTG
Organism: Phyllomedusa bahiana; assembly: GCA_025379985.1. Classification (NCBI taxonomy): domain Eukaryota; kingdom Metazoa; phylum Chordata; class Amphibia; order Anura; family Hylidae; genus Phyllomedusa; species Phyllomedusa bahiana. The sequence goes on along the minus strand of JAODAL010011065.1, from coordinate 56,666 downwards.
TATGAATAGCACATGAGGCCTATAATTGGCTGCAGCATCATGATGTCATTAGCTTGAAGCACTGGGAGTGATAGCGCTGGAATAGAACGGGTTTCCCGGGTGAATTAATTTTTTTTCTTTGATTTCAGCCCTTTCCCTGTTTGCTGATAAGTTTTTAATAGAATGAACAACTCCTTTAATTCAATAGTAATATCAACCTGTTTGAAGACGTTTCTTTTTTACAGTTATCTTACTTACATGTTTCTTCAGTATTGGCTTCTGCCTCTTCACTATGGGGAAGTTCGCTGTAAAACATATTGTAGCAAACATTTAGAATATGAATTGCATCATTATTTCCTATTGGGAAATAACGTTGGGTCGTTGAGTATATTCAAATGTGCTAAAGACTCTGGTAAAATGCTTAACAGCTATTAAAACCCCTTCAGGTGATGCCATTGATGTCTCCTTTACTATCGCCACATAAAAACAATTGATTGGGTTTGTCATAAAACAGTATTTGGTGGGCATAACCACATTCAAGCAGCTAGTCCTATAGTCACATACAGGTTTAGAAATTCTGCATCCTCTTCCTGAAGTCCACAGCTGAATGTCCTTCTTTTGACTTTGGTTTAAAGGGGTTGTGCCATGAATGACATTTATCACCTGTCCACGGGTGTAAGGCTGCGTGCATTTGGTCTGACTCCTGGACCGTGGCCGCGCTCACCACCTGGCTCCAGGCACGCCTCGTGCCACAGTCCAGGTCCATGGCCATAGGCATGCCCGCTCCCGGCACTCGCCATGCTGTGCTCATACTCATCTGGCTCCGCCCTGCTTCCTCCTCGATCAGCGCTGCTCTGTTACCTCCTGCTTCTGGACACACTTTCCCTGACGGTCACTAGGTGTGCGCGAGAGCCGGTCTAATGGATTTAAAGAGGCAACGCACTGCAGGTAATTCTTTCTCCACCTATGGCATTTGGGCAGGGGCTTTTTAGGGATTCCTCTTCCATCTGCACCCAGTTGTTGGTGTCCATTCCCTAGTGACGTCCTGTTGTGCGCTTCTTAGTGAATCCTATTTACACTGCCTTCTGTTTCCCTGGTCCTGTCTACGCCTGTCCTGTCTGACCTTCGTCTGTCATGTGCTGTTCCTGATGAGTCTGTCCATCCTAGCTTCTGCTCCACGTTCCGGTAGGCTATGTGTCTATACTTCCTGCTTCGGATGTCACCGCTAGGACCTGCGTCGGGGGGTAGCGACCTGAGGGATTTCCTGCGGCAAAGTCCGCAATGCTTTGGGGGACTCCGGTGAGGACAAGGGGCCTTTAGTCTCTGCTCCCTGGCGTAGGTCACGTCAATTCTACGCAGTGACCAGAGGATCGACCTTCCATTCCTAGTGCCATCATTAACAGGCTTAAAAAGCTGAGCACATTTTTTTTGCTATTTTATACCAGTGGCTGCTATTTACATTTTTTTAGGGGAGTGATACAGAGACTTGAAGCACAGAGTAATAACAGCAAGCTACAATTCTCAATGGGTATTACCCATACAGATATAGCAAAGCGTAACTCGACAATGCATTGTGATAGTGTGACACAGAGGACCTTATGTATGAAAACTGTCTAGCAGTAAGACTGTCTTTGCTTCCCATAGCAACCAATCAGAGCTCAGCTTTCATTTTTCCAGAGGACTATATGAAATGAAAGCTGAGCTCTGATTGGTTGCTATGGGCAACAAAGACAGTCTTACTGCTAAACAGTTTTCATACATAAGGCCCATAGAGTTTTCTGAACTTTTGCAATGCTTATAATTGCTTTTGCTATGATTTAACATTAGATAATATGATGCTGTAAAATATATCCATCAAATAAACTTTCCTACATACATAGCAGTCTTTTAAAAGCGACAAGTTTGACTCTGGAAACATGGGGCAGTAGCACAGTTTTGTAGTGGCCCCTTTTCATTTTCCTTCAAAGCCATGATTTACCAAGCAATATACATCTTTTAATTTGTTACATCTGTGTGTAGTAAACGTTGAGCATGTAATGCACTATACATTATCTGCAGCTCAGACACACCTGCCAATGTAAGTGTAGAAAAAATGTAAAGAGAAAAGTGTAGCACATTCAGAAAAAGTAGGAAATACAGTAGAAAACATAACTAATACATGTAAATGTAAGAATGTCTTGATCACTTACTTTTTCTTAATATTTTGTGGTGATCGTTCTGTTGATAAAAACACTTATGTTAAAATAAAATTTCATATTTGTATGGTTTGAATCAGTGCTAGTGATACAAACCGGAACAAGAAGAAGCACAATAAGGGAGAAGATGATCCTTCTTCTCATTATCAAATGCAATGTAACCATTTCTCATAACAATGAATTTTTTTGTTACAATTAAATATTTCTGTTTAAGTTCGGTCTTTTTAATTGCTTTAATGTGTTTTTTTCATGTCACTATCTGTATTAAAAAAAGAATCATAAACCACAGCTCTTAGAATAAGGTGACAATGTTGTATAGAGATTCATTTTCATATTGCACTGTGGTCACTTTGAAGGGTTAAACAGTTATCTTGCTATTATCATAGGCAGGAGCCACCATCACCATGATAATGTTGGTGGCATTAGTGAGACTGGCTCACTCTCTCTGGACAGATAATCTTGGGGAAAAGATAGATCAAGCATAGTGAATTTTAACCCCCAATCCTTTTGTTGTCAAGGTTGACATTCCAATGGGCGAGGATTCTGGTAGGGGCGACACCTCCCTCCCCACTGAAAACACATGAAAGCTCTGCCAAGCTAAACAAGGATGTGTATGGGGTTCAGAAGGATATAGCTGTTGGTTAAATGAGCTTTTGGCATACAAGCATCAAAAGTGTATGATAACCTTTACGTGGGTTCTATTAACAACGATAGAAACAGCTTTGCTCCTTTTCCCATGTCCCTCAATCTGAACAATTACTACCACACCTGACACAGAACATGCTCAATACATTCTTCAATATAAAGGCCCCTTACATATAATAATTATGGCCTTCTTTATGGTATCCATCAGGATTCCTTGGAAAATGTACCCCTTATGATAACACAGTGGGGCCATAACAAGGCCATAGAACTCTAAGCGCTAGATTGGACTATTTTTGGTCTATTTTCAAACATTTAAGGTGACATTATGAACGGGGTTGCTTCAGAAGTCTGGTGTCTTTTCAGCCCGAAAACTAGCGCAGCCCTCTTTGTTCTACTTTTAAACAGGCGCACTCCAATATCAGGCGCATTACAAAGAGCCCGCGGTACCTTGTAATGCGCCTGATATTGGGGGGCATGCTTCACTACAACTGTACAAAGCTATGCATTTGTATCTTTAGTATGACAAATCCAGGCACATTACTGCAGGAACAGGTAGAGCACTTTAAAAAGTGATTTACCTGAGCCAGAAGTGTCGCTTTGTAGCTAGAAAGCGCTAAATCTATGACCCGCAGTAGAACAGGTTCATAGATTCAGGCGCATTCTACACTACTAATGCGTGCAAAAAAAAAAAAGGCACATGGGTGCCAAAAATCTGTCGCCTTTAGACTTTATGTATTGGACACAAAACATGGTGTTTGTTTGACACATTTTTGGTTAACACAAAAAATTGTATCACCAAACCCTGGATCACAAAAACAGATCCAAATATCCTTGTACAACAAGACAGTTCGGAGGAGGTCACTGAAAGGAAACTAAGGTGAGAGAGGAAGGGATGGAGCGAGACTTTCTGCTAGACATAGAATTTAGCCCTAAAAGAAATTCAATGGCTGATATAACAGATAGCTACTTCCTGTCACAGTGAAACCTACATTTCCCAAGATGCCTCTGACTATTGATATTATTAGTCGTCTACAGGCATCTAAGGGTTAATATTCCTGGTGGTCTGGGGGTGCCTGTCTGAGAAAATGAGCACTGAATACTGTGTAACAGTTAGTACTATATTTTAAGACATATCAGCTGTGGAAGAGAACCAGCCCAAAATCTTTAATTAAAACCAATTTTATGTTTGATAAAATATGTGTAATGCAATAAAACAAATTGTAAAAGTATCTATATCCATTAAATATGTATAAACTCATGTGCTCATCAAACACAAAATAACCCCTGTTATTAAAATTTATGGAGTTCCACTTTCTATTGGAGCACCAAATCCTATGCTTCCGTTCACAACCTGGAGTACTATGAAGTACTATGAAGTACATGAGGTGCTCTTTTTTCTACTTCCAAACAGAAGTAGCCGATTGGTTGAAGTGGCCACATGAACGGTGATGTAAGAAAAGTGGTACGTGACTGCTGCAGCCAATCAGTGACTGTAGTGGTGACCTCATCGTTCTGAAGAAGAAAGTACACAGAAAAACAGGAGACCCAGCGCTGGAACGGAGGAGCAGGGAAATGTGAGTACAGGTTTTTTTTGTGGTTTTTTTTTTGGCCACCAGTAGCTTAATATTTCTTTTTTATTTAAACGAGACAACCCCTGTAAATGGGACCAGTCAGCTCTCCTGTTGTCTGTTTTAGTAAATACTTGCATTTTCATGAAATAATTATCCTGAAGCAACAATTCTTAGAATTCTGCATTGTGCTGTTCCTTTTTATTTTCCCTGGAAATGTGTGACTAAATTCACAGCTCTGTGTTACAATTTCCCTTAGCAAAAGGGTGTATCTTTAAACAGTCTGACACCATGAGCTCTTTGACAAGGGTGCACAATTAGGTAAATCTCTAAGCATGATCTAAATTACTTTCTGTATGTGATTGCAGCATAGTAATGTAATCCCCAAAACCTGATGCCATTTTATTACCTGATTAAATCATACATAGTAGTATTATTATTCATTACTTACTTTTTTTTTTTATTAAGTAAAACACCAATATTACTACCAGGATCATGATGAGGATACCACAAGCACCGGCAACAACAGGAATCAAAACACCTGAAATTAATTGTGATAAATGAGACAAAATGTGCAGTTAGTACTAAAGAAAGTTGCTAGGTCCTTAGGATGCTTTCACACGGAGCATTTTTTTGGGTGCGTTTTTGGATGCGTTTTTTGTGTAGAAATGTACACTTAGAATTTAATTGCTGTGCCTTTCTGGACAAAAACGCATCCAAAAATGTACCCAAAGCGCAGCTCTGTTTTTTGGATGCATTTTTTGTAGAAAGGCATAACAATTAATGCTGTATATTAATTTATGCTGTATATTTCTACACAAAAACGCATCCAAAAATGCATTCAAAAATGCTCCATGTGAAAGCACCCTTAGGGCTCGTTCACACGGCTTATTCTGGGACAGATTTCAGCCGTATTGCGTGCTGTATTTGCGCTCCAATACATCTGAAATCCGTCCCAGGCATTACGGTAATCCACAGTTCTCATAGAGAACTACAGATTCCATCTCCTCTCCCTGCTCGGCGAATACGCCGAGGAGAAAGTGACATGAGCAATTATTTATAGCGTGTATGCGCCGCGAATAACGAATGTCTATGGGGCCGGCGAGCTGCCGGCCCCCCACCCCGCCCCCGCTGCACGGCAGCCGGCGTAATTGCGGGGCAAAATCTGTCCCCGCAATTACGCCGGCAATAAGCCGTGTGAACTGGCCCTTAGTGTTAGGGTACATCTACACGACAAGGGTTTTCAGGCGGTTTTCGGACTTAAAAACCGTCTGTCAACCATCCCTATAGACTTTACTAGAAAATCCGCCCAGCAGTCTACACTGCATGGTTTTTCAATTGGACGGATATTCACACCGCCGGTATTCCAAAAACTTGGAACGTTCACAAACTTCTGCCCCCGGTTTACAGGAGGAAGGTGTGTGATTCAGTGGTTAAGGGGGTTGGACAAAATCTGCAAACCACGGACAGAACCGTTCCCCAAAACCATTCAAAAGATAATAAAAATCCCTGCTGGATTCTTTAAACAAACGCATTTTACAACTACCGTGTGGCCGTATTATTACTCCACATACAGCTACTGCAACTTGGCTGCAACGTGTATGGGCGCTATCATTGAAAATGTTACCATTATCAGGGCTGGGACAATGGAAAGTCAGAGGTAAGCAACCGCCTAGGGCAGAAAGGGGGCACAAGGAGGTATATGGGCCACATGTATGAAAACTGTCCTGGTCTAAAACTCACTTTTTTGCCCATAGCAACCAATCAGTGCTCATAGCAACCAATCAGAGCGCCCCGTTCATTCTTCCAGAGCACTATATGAATTGAAAGGGGCACTCTGATTGGTTGCTATGGGCTCTGATTGGTTGCTGTGGGCAACAGAGTGAATTTTAGACCTAGACAGTTTTCATTCATGTAGTCCTATGAGTTGATCCCTCTTCATACACAGTGGGTACCGGCTATTAGTTACATTTTATAAAAATGAAAGCTCTAAAAAAAGATGGGTTGTGTTATTTTCCCATTCCCATTCCCATTCCATAGCTAGGGAAAACACCACGAACCAAATCAGGGCCAGACATTTGAATTTGTTGTTGGGAAAGAAGAGAGGGCAGAATCCTGAACATTAAAACATGGCCTAATCATTAAAAATTACTTAGATATTTATAATTTTATAGCATAATCTTTGAAAGTCATAGTCAAAAGACTAAACCAAAATATTCAGTCATGCTTCTGTAGCTGCATTTTTTTTTTTTTTTTTTTTTTTAGAAACAAGCAGTCTGGTTATAATGTATATTAGTGTCTTCACCTTTGATTAACTGTTTATGGACTGTTTATGGACAGCAAATGTCTTTGCAGAGATGTTTCTCAATGGATATTTTATTGGCATATTGCCTATTTTGCACTTATTTAACAATTAGGGTATTGATTAATAGAGCAAACTATTACAAGTATGCCATAACAAGCTCACATATTGTAACGGTCCATGGGGTCAGTTAGGACTGACAATATAGATGCCGGGTATTGTGGATCCTAAGGGCCATTGCGAGCGTAGATGATATAGCTATGGAGATCACGCCAGGAAGCGGAGTCTAAGGGGACCCCAGTCTTCACCGGAGCCCGCCACAAAGGCGGACGGACTTAGCTGCGGGGAACCCTCAGGTCAGTGCCCCTGACATGGCTACTCGCGGTGACAGCTGAAGTACAGGACAAAGGACACCGGATACAGGCAGATGACAGAGTCCCAGGCAGGTAATGGACTGGTACAATGGCAGGAAACAGCAGAAACATACATACAGGAAAAAAAGGAAAAACGGACCAGAAGCCAGGACACACTGGGGTCAAACATTCACTGGAAGATGGCAGGTAGCTGACAGGCATGATGGCAGGTAGCAGCAGAATCAGGAACACAGGTTTCAGACTGACAGGAGGGCAGGTAACAGCATGGTTAAACAGGTATCAAGCTGAGCTGACGATAGGTAAAAGCAGAGCTAAACAGATATCAGGAGGTCTGGAGCTCAGGTGGACAACTAATGAACTGACTAGGAACGGAGGCAGGAAGTTCCTTAAATCATGGAGATCACAGGTCATTGGACAGGTAATTGGGACACTCTCCCTTTAAATCCAGACCAGCGAGCGTTCGCTATGGAGTGTGTGCAGACACAGATAGGAACACAGGTAGAAGCAGGAGTGAGGAAAGTAAGTACACAGACACAAGGGACACAGGAGGAACTGGAAAAGAAACAGGAAGGCAGCAGGAACACAGCCATGTCCGAATGGGGACCATGGCATAGATCGTGACAGTACCCCCCTTTAAGTCTCCTCCTCCAAACCTACAGAAAGGAAATTCCACATAATTCAGGGACTGACACTTCTCCAAATGCAACCCCAAAACTAACTACAGGCTCAGTGATAGCCAGTAGCGGGAATACCTAGAAAAGGAGGTGAACAGGAGGAACATGCACCAGTTCCTCCATTCTCCCCTGCACCAGTTCCTCCTCTCTCTCCCCTGCACCAGTTCCTCCTCTCTCTCCCCTGCACCAGTTCCTCCTCTCTCCCCTGCACCAGTTCCTCCTCTCTCCCCTGCACCAGTTCCTCCTCTCTCCCCTGCACCAGTTCCTCCTCTCTCCCCTGCACCAGTTCCTCCTCTCTCCACTGCACCAGTTCCTCCTCTCTCCCCTGCACCAGTTCCTCCTCTCTCCCCTGCACCAGTTCCTCCTCTCTCCCCTGCACCAGTTCCTCTCTCCTGCACCAGTTCCTCTCTCCTGCACCAGTTCCTCTCTCCCCCTGCACCAGTTCCTCTCTCCCCTGCACCAGTTCCTCTCTCCTGCACCAGTTCCTCTCTCTCCCCTGCACCAGTTCCTCCTCTCTCTCCCCTGCACCAGTTCCTCCTCTCTCTCCCCTGCACCAGTTCCTCCTCTCTCTCCCCTGCACCAGTTCCTCTCTCCCCCCTGCACCAGTTCCTCCTCTCTCCCACCTGCACCAGTTTCTCCTCTCTCCCTTGCACCAGTTCCTCCTCTCTTCCCTCTGCAACATTCCCTCTCTTCCCTGCACCAGTCCCTCTCTTCCCTGCACCACTTCCTCTCTTCCCTGCACCAGTCCCTCTCTTCCCTGCACCACTTCCTCTCTTCCCTGCACCAGTCCCTCTCTTCCCTGCACCCGTCCCTCTCTTCCCTGCACCAGTTCCTCTCCATCTTAGTAAACACTCACCTGTCAGGAGAGCTGCCCATCTTCTCACTTAGTACTAAGGAGAGGGAGCCGAAGCTCCGTCCACTCTCCACAGCACACACTGCTCTGACAGATTCCTGTCATGGGACAAGAAGCTGTCAGACGAGCGCAGGGAGGTGAGGAGAGGGTAAAACCTCCACTGCACACTACAAACTGCTGCCCCTGCTCCCTCCCTGACTCACCCCCCCCCCGGGAGGTAGGGGGGTCAGGGAGGGAGAAGGGGGCAATGATAAACTCCTGCTCCTCCTGCTCTGTGAAGTTGTCAGCTGTGACAAAGAGCTGGCACCTTCTATGTATGGAGCCGGCTCAGCTCCTGAGCTGGCTCCATACCTGCGCCCCCTACTGACAGGCAGAGGTAGGCGCCCTAGGCGATCGCCTACCTCTGCCTACCCGTCATGCCAGCCCTGAGTACAGAAGCTGTGGGCAAACCAGGAGCCAGTTTGGACAGAAGCTCTGGGTAGAATCATGAGCCAGGCATGTCAGACAGGGTCACCTCAGCGGGATCCATGGTCAGTTCATTCTGGAACGGTCCACGGGGGGAAGTTAGGACTGACACCATAGATGCCGGGTATTGTAGATCCTCTGGGCCACCACAAGCGTAGATGGTATAGGTATGGAGACCACGCCTGGGACTGAAGTCTAAGTCTCTCCCAGACTTCACCGGCCCTGACACAAGGCCGGACAGACTTAGCTGCGGGGAACCCCCAGGTTGCTACCACTGATGTGCGTGGCTATTCGTGATGACAGACAAAGTGCAGGACAAAGGACACCAGTTACATGCAGATGACAGAGTCCCAGGCAGGTAACTGATTGGTACAATGGCAGGAAACATCAGAAATGTAGATACATGAACACAGGTAACTGGAATAGCAGCCAGGACACAGCAGGGTTAAACGTTCACTGGAATTGGTTTCTAGGCAGGTAGCTGACAGGAATGACGGCAGGTAGCAGCAGCATCAGCAACACAGGTATCAGGCTGACGGGTAACAGCAGGGCTAAACAGATATCAGGAACAGACCGGCTGTAAGACGTATCCTGGGCAGGTGAACAGGGAAGGAAGACAGCACGTGAAACCAGAACTAGATCCCCATAAGTCTGTACCTGTCTACTTGCCCGTCTGGCTCTGATAACCGGCGGCAACTGGGAGACGGTCCCTACCATAGGTACGTGCACACAGAAAGACAGACAAAAACAGATGAACAGTAAAGGGAAGTACGAAGGACCAAGTCAAAAACCGAGCATGCAAAGAGGTATAAAAATGTAAGGCAAGAGAGGAGTCAGAAGAGTAGCTAAAAGATCAATAAACCAGAAACTGCAAGATAAAGCGAAACACCAGATCCAGAAAAGTCTATCATCAGCAAGGATCAAGTGTCAGGGGAGGTATTAAATAGGAAGCCAGGGACCAGGTCCAGAAAGTGTTTAGACCGGCTCCCTGGCATCCGGGGCATAGACTAAGGCCATGTTCACACGGCTTATTTCGCAACGGATTTGCGGGCGTATTTACGGCCACAAATCCGTTGCGAAATCAGTTACAAACAAGTAACTGGCAGTTTTTACATTGATTTTAATTGGAAATACATGTCGTCGTTCAGACGACACTTATTTCCGTTCCGGATTGCAGCCGCGGATTGCGGCCGCAATCCGGCCGTAAAAACAATGTGCATGTGAATTATTTCTGGACGGATTCACCACCTATAATGAATGGGGATGGTGAATCCGTCGCGACATCAGTTCCAAATACGTGCCACACAGTGGCACGTATTTGGAACTGATTTTCACCTGATTTCGGAACATATTTACGATCGGCAATCCGACGTGAATCAGTTCTGAAATCAGCCGTGTGAACATTGCCTAATGGTGGAGAAGTCTGTCAGTCAACTCTAACTGATTAGCAAGTTCAAGGCCAGCAACAGCAGATGGGTGTTTCAGGAAAACAATTAACACAGTCAGAATGTCTATGGCTGTGTTCAGACTAGAAAAGTAAGGTCCAATTAACAGCGCATCCTCTGCCATACTTTGTAGATAGAGGATGTCGCAGAGGCCTTAATGGGCACAGATGTGAAACAGGCATAACGACAGGACCCAGAAACAGAGTTCAGGAGCCAAGGTGGACAATCGATGAACTAATCAGGAACAGAGGCAGGAAGTTCCTTAAATCACTAGAGGTTGTAGGTCATTGGACAGGTAATTGGGACACTATCCCTTTAAATCCAGAGCAGCGCACGCCCTAGAAGGTGTGTGCAAACACAGACAGGAATGAGAAGGCAGGACCAGGAGTGAGGACAGGTGAGTACACAGACACAGGAGGAACCAGGAAAGAAACAGGAAAATAGCAGTGACATGGTCATGATTGGGACCACGGCATGGACGGTGACACATGTTAGACAGCTTCATGGACTTTTGTCAGCACCTGGGCTATCTCACTTGCCCAGATGACCTGGCAAATATTTTTTTTCATGTAATAATTTGGGCATGGTCTCTTTTTAATTACTTTAATACTTACCATTGTCAATACCCTTTGTTCCTTTTGTACCTAGAAAATCCCAAAACAAACTTTAATAACTTCAAGCAAATAGAAATGTTTCTTCCATGTATTGTTAGAAAACCCAGTATCTCTCCCATTTCTATCCCTTGTATGAGTACACATGCAAAACATTATAACTACTTACAGTTTTTATTTCCAAAAAGTCTTCACAATTATTATTTCTTGTACTTAAAAATGTTTTGCATCTATTTTTTTTATATTTCTATGTTTATTTCTACAATTAGTGTATTTACTATTAGGGCATACTACTGTTACTGTATATGGATTTATCAATCTGACTGTGATATCACAGCTTTTCATGTTATCTCACCTTAGATCACAATAAAAGCCATTACAAATAATTGAAAAAGTTGAGTTAACATTCTGTTACCTGTCAAGTTTAGCTTTGCTGCATCTGCAGGTAACTACCATAACATGCATACATACGAGACAGTCCAGGTCCTGACAGAGGTTCATACAGCTGTCTCCATTGTACTTCTGCAAGTAATTTTTGTATAGTACAATTTGGGCACCAACTCTTCTTTGACTTACCGTGGTCATTACTATAGTTTTCTTCTTTATCTAGGAAATGCAAAAACAAATGTTAATAGTTTCAAGAGATATAAATATTTCTGCCCCTTATTTTTATTTTTAGAAAAAAAAAATTTCCTCTTTCTTTCCTATCCCTGGTATATTAGTGAACATTGAAAACTTTACACCTACTTATATTTTGTATTTGCAATCAAATATTCACAATTATTATTTTATGGACTTGACTATAAATACTGTACATTTCCCTACCGCTTGTAGGAATCTATCATGACTATGAGGAAACTTCAAGGGTTTTAATGGGGCAATATGGCTAAATGTGAGGACATAACAGCAGTAGTGAGGAATGGAGACAACTAGATTAATCCATTGAAACAGGGAGTTTTAAATTGTCAAATATCAGAGACAGAACGTGGGAGAAATAGAGAAAACCTAAAACATATTTTGTAATTTATTCACAAGATTTATTCAACTACCCTGCTAAATAACAAATAAATAACAATTATCAAAGAGAATACCTCCATTCACCCAGTATTTCCATCACCAACATACAATACAACACCCTCTTTTTGAATAATTACCAACCTTACCCCCAAAAAATTCTCTAACACCAAGGGCAACATGGAAGAATGGGGCTGCCCCAGTTTTCTGTAGTGACTTTTGCCAAAAAACTGTTGTTGCTCCTGTACGACATATTGCCGACACCCTCAACAGTTTTATATGCATCAAATCTTAGCGGACCAGATTCATAAGATTAAATACGTTTATGAATGTGGCTCCATAGAATGTGGCACAAAAGTGTCAAACTAATCCATACTGATTTCATAGTGGCGAGGTTGAAAAAAGTTTTGTCACAGACACTTATTGCATGTCTCACAATGGCACTCATTTATAAAGTGCTGTCAGACACTTTCATACATACTAATGAATACTACACTAACTATCTAGCAGTAAGACTCTATGTTGTCCATAACAATCAATCAGAGCTCAGCTTTCATTTCATATAGGGCTCTGGAAAAATAAAAGCTGAACTCTGATTGGTCGCTATGGGCAACAAAGACAATCTTATTTATAGACAGTTTTCATACATAAGGCCCAATGTGTTTATGCATAAACTGTATACATTTATGTGCATAATCCAGAGAGACTTTATCAGTAGACCTATAAGCATTGTCCCAATGTCTCACTTGTCTTAAATCTCTGATCAACTTCTCCTGCAATGCAATTGTACCAGCTGTTGTAACAAAATTTAACATTGTTCTATATCTACCTATTAGCGTGTATGCATTCAAATACAGTAATTAAATGTAGCAAACATTGAGATTTAGACACTACAACCATGTTTGCCATGGTGTCTAGGGGGTTAAACAATGGGGGCTCCATCCTGTGCTGTAACCGGCGGGTGTTGGCTGCAATTAGCGGCACGATCCCACTACAAACCCTCTATTTAGAATCCACAAAAATCCAACTGTGACCAGTGCCCATGGACCGCAAGAGAAAATCTGAGCTGTAGCCTACACAGCACAGATTTTCTATTGTCGGATTTCCAAACTGCCGGTTTATTAAACATGTTCTATAATCCTAGTACAGCTCAATGTGTTGGGCCTTCCAAAATCTGAATGCTAAAGCCACGACAAAAATCGTGGTACGGGATTGTAAAATACCGTCAGCATTTTACAGTTGCCGTGTAGACATAGCCTTAATGTGTCCAAAGTGTTGAAAGTGTTATGTCTTGTTGTACAACTAAAACAGGTGAGTGCATTGGCACAAGTCTCCTTCAAATACTGTTTTTATTTTTGGTGATCCTACATAAAAAATCTTTTTTATACACCATAATGTTACATATTTATATATTCATAAGCATTGTTGATTTCTCAGCTTTTTTTGTAGTACTTTATGATGTTATCCTTTGGATATCATTTCACAGTTTTCATTAATTAGATAAATACTTACTTTCCGTTTCTCCTTCATCTAGAAAAACCAAACAATAAATCTGATGAATTTGATTTAATAAAAAAAACTTCTTTCATTTATGTTGACCGTTAGAAAACCCACTTCCCTCTCTTTTCCTCCCTCTTTGAGTTTAAGGCTCTATTCACATCTGTGTCACTGGCTCTGTTACATTTGCATACAGAACATTTTTTTCTGTCAAAATGCCTATTAAAAAATTATACAGCATACATTGAACTACTTGTGTTCCTATCTGCTCTCTATTCCTTAACAGCTGCAAGAAACGTGGACCCTTTGAAATTAGGGGATGTTGTGGCACGTAATGTGCTTCAAAACACCTTCATTAGCGCTGTTGAAAGTACACACTTTAAATGCGAGGCAGCTCTCTGTGTCGCATACTTCTCTAATTCTCGATGCATAAGCGCCTTAAAGAATGACAGGTCACTTCTTTTTACGACTGTACATTACGTGCAGAGAAATATGATCGTAAAATCACTGTTGACTGAATGTCGATGGTGATTTACTAGTAACATTCTTTTTACAGTATTTGCGATTACACACTGAAATACACCCCGCAAATACATTGTGTTAACACCTCCTTACCTGGACTCTGTATTAATTACTAATTTTGTTAGTCTAATTAATTTTACTAAGTTTGTTAACCATTACATACTAATTTATAAACCCCCTCCTTAGCAGAAATCACCTTCATCAAAATGTTTCCTATAGCATAGCTGGAAATAAGATTGGACAGCATTGAGGAGGATATTTGAACCATTTCTACCAATATTATTTGGTTCATCGGTACTTTATCTAGATAGGTTTAAGGACAGGATTCCGACATGACCATTTCAAAGCAAATATCTTTTAACCTTTCTTTAGTTGATATACTTGTATTTGAATTCATTGTTCCCTCAATAATCACAAGGCACTCAGACCATTTGGCAACAAAGCAGCCACAAACTATAATGTTCCCTTAACCATGTTTCACAGTAGGGATGAAGTTTTGGTCTTGGTGTGCAGATTTCTTTTTCCTCCAAACATAGGGGCAAATTTATTTAGACCAGATTTTGACATGCCAGTCTAAGAAATGAGACTGCAGAAGTGCATGCCTCTTAATTTTGGTTAAAATTTACTTCACCTGTCTAATCTTGCCACTGGAAGCCACCACTAAGTTTTGCCTACTTTTCTAAAAGTAGTAAGAGCAGTAGAAAAACACTATATATCCATTAATTATTGCACAAATAAAGCTGGTACAAAGCAAGTATGACTTTCTTTACAATAGGATATTGGCCTATGTTACTTGCTAACTTCTCCCCATACTGTTGTTCATTCATGCTAAAAGGTTCCACTTTTGTCTTCTCTTCCATAGAAAACTTTCCCAGAAGGATTGCGGAACATCCGGGTGGTCTCAGACAAAAGTGAGACGGGCCACATGAACAGAGGTAGTTTGGTGAGTCCTCTTTGCAGTGATTTTCAGTTTTTTTTTTTACTTCTTTTTAGAGTTGCTGACAGAAAACTCATGCCCACTCGAGGGTCGACGGCCTGAAGTGTGGTGTATTCCTGATGCTGCGCTCCCCCTAGAGTTACGCAAAGCCATCTACAGTTTCACAGTTAACCCCTGTCCACACGGGCACTGGAAGACCCAGAGAGTGTGAGAGGATAACCCACTTGCCCACAAACCTGAACGGCTGGGAGAGATCTGTTTACCTGAATCGGTGAAACAGAACTCTTAACGGGTAAGCCCAACCTACGCTGCAATTCCAAACTCTGGGTCGCTGCTCTGTTCCTGGTACCAGTTTTCCATTTCTCCCTGCCCATTTATCCTATAAACGAGGGAGTGACAGTTATACATGTGGGACGCTTTCATATTTAAAAATATGAAACTGGGGTGTGCTTGTGATGCACGGTTATTCCATAATTCTTTATGAAACTTCAGCACCAGGTGTCTGCCAAATCTCTTTTGATGCTTTGCCTCTTGGAGCAAATGTCTAGCCTGGCCCTGGCCAAGGTGCTAATGACATTAATGAGAAACCTTTGAGGCTCGACTTCCTGCTGGGATGGTTTTCTATCTGCATTGGGAGCTGACAGGCCTTGTATCTAAATTGAGAGAATTTGGATTTTGTTTAATTGAGTGCTTCCTCGGTGACATTTATTGAGCAGTGGGGTAGCTTAGGTGAAGTTCTGAATCCTGCATCCTGCGCTGTGACTGAGAGTGAATTTTGTCATATTCCTTACAGTTGCCTTTTGGACTCTTGGGGCGACATGTATGAATCTCGCCGGGTCGGGGCGCACCTTTCCTCCAGTCTTCCGGCGGAATCTGCGCCTGATTTATGTCGGGGCCGGGGCGAGCTCATACATAGCATGTAAAGTCCGCCGCGCCTCGCCATGTGTTGGGCCGGGGGCCCCGGGACTTAGGCGCAGGCGGCGCGCCCCTATGATTCGGGCCCGGGAGGTAGGGGACATTGGGGGGAAAAGTCCGCCGCGCCTGGCAGGTTGGGGCCAGTGGGGGGGATGAGGCGCAGAGCGGCGCTGCACCAAGATTCGCCGCCCGAGGGGTGCGCTCTAATGCGGGCAAATTTCCCCCGCGCCTCGCCATGGTGTGGGGCCAGGCGGGGCCCCTGGGGCAGTGCGGGACTTAGGCGCCGTGCGGGACTGCCCCAAAAAAACTTCCGATGCGAGACGGGCTGGAACAGGAGAAATCATTCCAATGCGGTGCGGAGTCGAATCCAAAATCCCTTTATAAGGCGTTCACATTCTAGGAAAAGAGCTAAAACCAAAAAATAAAAAAAATAAAAACAAATCACTTTTCCAATACCTAATTCAAGAATTGGGTTTTGGAAAAATTCCCCGGGAAATACAGTAATTCAAATTCAGAAAGCTTTTCTGATTGGTCGGCATAAACCCCCCAATAGAATAGGACGCAGTGAACCTTTTAAAACCTAGGGAAGTTTAGACCAATCAGAACCCGGGGGGTAGTTCAAAATACATTAAAAAATGCTAAAAAGAGTGATTGGTTTTAAAGCTAGGGATTGGCTAGCCACCCAATAAAATAGGAGGCAGAGACCAATTCTACCCTATGGAGAAGTTTAGCCCCAACAGAATCCAGGGGGCAGTTCAAAATTCTGTAAAAATGCTAAAAAGGGTGATTGGCTGACTAGCGGGGGCTGGCTAGCCACCCAATCGAATAGGGCGACAAGACCTTAAAACCAAATGGAAATTTTTTTGCCCAATCAAATAGGAGCGAAAAAGCCCCTTCAGTTATGGAAATTTTAGACCAATCAGAATCTGGGGCGGGAAAATTCAAAATACGTAAAAGGGACAAAAAAGCGATTGGTGAGCTAAGGGGGTTTGGCTACCCCCAGCAATCAGAGCGCGAGTACTTCTCCCATTTTTGTCTAGGAGGATGGGCACAATGCAATCTGGGTGCTCACCCGTGCGGCATAAAGATTAAAAAAAAAAATTTTTTATTAAATGTAAAACATTATCAGATAAAGAGCAAAACCCTTCTTTACAAATAAAACAGTTAAAAACCCGAACAACGCGTTTGTCCCCGGCCCCGGCGCACATAGGGAATTGCAATAGAGAGAATCCCCCGGGAAATACTAATTCAAATGTTTAAGCTATTCTCATTTTGTCGACGAGGGCCAGCCAATCAGAAAGGACGACAAAGACCCATTATATCCTTTGGAGAAGTTTGGACCAATCAGAATAGGAGCGACATGTCCTTTTAAACCCTATGAAGGAGTATTAACCAATCAGAATAGGGCGACAAAGTCCCATTATACCCTAGGAGAAGTTTGGCCCAATCAAAATCAAGGGGGGACATTCAAAATACATTAAAAAGACAGAAAATAGCGTTTGGCTGAGCTAGGGGTGGTTGGATATCCCCCGCCAACAGAGCGCGAGAATTCTTTCCCATTTTAGTTTTGGGAAGGGGGCGCTCTGTAAAAAAAATTTTTTAGTTAAACACAGAACCCTTCTTTAAAATAAAGCAGTTAAAAACCCCAAAAATGTGTTTGTCGCCGAGACCGGCGCTACATGGGAATTGCAAAAGGGTGGGGGTGTAATTCAAATATTTAAGCTATTCTCATTGGTCGGGGATAAACCCCGCCCAAACAAATAGGGCGACAATGCCCATTATATCTATGGAGAAAAATTGACCAATCATATTCAAAGGCGGGACGTTCAAAAAACAGTAAAAAAGAGAACGTGATTGGTTGAAACGGGGGGGGCTCGTCCGCTTAGCCAATCACGCGCGACTACTTTTTCATGAGTTTTGGGGAAAAGAAATTCGAGCCGCTCTGTATGACTAAGTTAAAAAAAGGGGCCGTTTATTTGGGGACCCCAAAGGGGAGGCGACGACGCTCCTATGGGTTTTCAATGCAATCAGAAATCAAAACTGTACTGGGGGGGGGGGGGGCCCCCCCCAAAAAAAAAAAAAAAAAAACAAATTTAAAAAAACTACAGAAGTTTTCCCCCAGTGTATAATAAAACGAATAATAAATGGGGGGGAACGAAAAAAAAAATTAAATCAAAAAAATCATGTTTATTTTTTTATTTTCGTTAGCCAAGGATCAATAGTATGGGTGCAACGAAAGTAAAGAAAAAAAACATGATTTTATTGATTTAATTTTTTTTTTGTTACCCCATATTATCATTGTTTTTATACACTCGGGACAACTTTTGTAGTGTTATAATTTGATTTTGGCCATGTACGTTTTATTTCAGATTGCATTAGAAAAAACCCCTAGGAGAGTCGCTCGCTCTCCCCTTGGGCCAAATAAGGGCCTCTTTTACTTAGCCAATCAAGAGCGCGTCAGAATTTCTTTTCCCCAAAAAACTCTATGAGAAAGTAGCTCGCGTCTGATTGGCTAAGTGGCGAGCCCCCCCGCTTCAACCCAAACAGTCGTTTCTGATTTTTTTCTTTATTTGAAAATGTCCCGCCTTTGAATATGATTGGCAAATTTTTTTCCAAAGGATATAATGGGGGGTTGTCGCTCCCCATTCATGGTCAATTCTCCCCATAGGGGTTTTAATGGGGCATTGTGCTCCTATTCTGATTGGCTGATTTGGCCGACCCAATTAAAAAGTTAAACAATTTGAATTAAATGATTTCCCGGCAATTCTCTTTTGCAATTCCCTTGTAGCGCCCGGGTTTGGCGCAAACCGTTGTTCGGGTTTTAATGCTTTATTTTTAAAGAAGGGTTTGCTCTTTATCTGAAATGTTTTTTCACTTAATAAAATGTTTTTTTTAATAATACTTCATGCCCCACGGGCGAAGGCCGAGATTTCAGAGCGCCCCTCTCTCCCTGATATAATGGAGAAAAAGTGCGCCTGATTGGCTGGATAGCCCAAACACCCCCCAGCTCAGCCCAAACCGCTCTTTTCTGTTTTTTACTGATTTTGAATATCCGCCGTGGATTCTGATTGGTCTAAACTCTCCTAACTAGAATGGGTCTTTTGTCCTTTCCCCATTCTGATTGGCCCCAGCTAGCCAAGCCCCCCGCTACTCAACAAACAGCTCTTTTCGTCCTTTTTATGTAAATTTTGAATTATCCCCCGTGGATTCTGTTTTCACTCCTTCCCCATAGGTTTTAATATTTTCCCGTCGCTCCCATTCTGATTGGCCGGTTTTGCCCACCAAAGAGAAAGGTTTCGAATTTGAATTACTGTATTTCCCGGGAATTTCCAATATCATAAATCTTGAAATTGCGCCGTTTAGGTCTTGGAAAGTGTTTTTTTTTAAAATTTTTTTATTTTTTAGTTCACTCTTTTCTGACATGTTTTTCCGTTTAAAAAGGGGATTTTTTTGGAATCATATCCTGCGCACGGACGGGAGCGCCCAGATTTCTGTCGCGTCTTTTATCTGTTCCTCGATGTTCCCACCTGCTTTAGTTCGCCTCTGTCGGGGGATTGGCCAAAAAAAAAAGGTATGCCTTCGGAGTGCCCGGCGTACTGCGCCCCCTTTGCCGACTCCCATGTACTGCCCCGGGGGTTTTTTGAGCGCGCCGCGTCCCGCCCGGAACGCCTACCCACGCCCCCTGGCCGCCCTCTGCGGGGGGGCAAACGAAAGTGGCGAACACGGCGCCTAAAACTGATCCCTCATTCGACAGCAGGATTCGGGCCGGGAGGCGCAGGTTACGCCAAAAAACGGGTGAAAAGCCCAATCATACATGTCGCCCTTGGAGTATTTAAGTAGGATGCTCATTTAAAGAGAGATGCAGCAGTCCTGAATGTAATCCACCTCTAGCCAATGTTTGTTTAACAATGGATTGATGTACACCCAGGTCTTTAGTATTGTAGCCTAATCCTGCTTTATGTCTATCTCTAGAACACATGTTCTGAATAGTTGTTTGCATTAAGGACTAATCAATCTCAGGTAAACAATCTTATTTGAGAAGAACAGATTTTTTAGTAACCAGGGTTTATGTTCTTTTATTTAAAGGGCAAGAACCTGTGAAATCCTTGGGCAATCATTTCATTCTTATTTTTCATTGCTTAAACACCTTTATCATTTAGCATTTGAAGGGGTCATTAATACACTTCCTTTTTCCCTCTGTATTGTAGATGTTTACTCAATGTAACATGAACAGTACAACTGTTTTTGTGTTACTAGTTTAGTTAGATTTTCTTTGTTTATAACTGTTTAAGTGCTGTGATATATTCTATCCAAAAAAGGAGGACATGAGCTAGAAGTGCAGTCCTACAAGTTTTCCCATCTAAGAGTTATGCAGATATTTAGGACTTCTCCTAAGAAACTGCAGTGAGTGCCAAATTCTGTTGTGTATAACAAATGTTTATTCATCAAATCCTGACTAGTGTTCTGCCTTGGCTAGCACCTTTACAAGTTAAATACTTACTATCAGTGGATATTTTTTTTACTTTTTCACCTAGAAAATCAAAAAACAAATAATATTTTCAGTTATATAGAAATATTTATTCTATTCATGTTACAATTAGAAAACCCAGTTCCTTTAACATATTTCATACATCTATTGTTTATTGCTATCATCTGTTAAACATCTTTTTATTTTTTAGGATATTAAAGTTCTTAAATGTTTAGCAACAATTTTTACATTTTCAAAAACAGATTTCTTTAGAGAACAATTCAGGTGTAAAGCAGCTTTGAGGAACTTGTATGATAAATAAAATCACCCCTTTAAAACTGTTCCCAATAATATTCAAAAACGCATTTAGCAAAGTTGTTAAACTTTTAGGCTTTTCACAGAAATGCAAGAAAGGTGAAAGTAAAATATTTTTTTTTTGCAAATCAGTATTTTTGCAGATCGACATTTATTCACCAGATTTTGCAGTTTTTAAGAAGCATCAAAAAGTGGCTCTAGTTTGCTTCTTGACTTGAACACAGACCTCTAAAATGAAGGAGGACCTAGTGGATTTTAGGGCCTCTTTTTATTGGGATAATTCAGACACCAAGTTAGGTTTTCAGGAGCCTTCAGGTGCAAGAAACAGACCCCATTAAGAAAATTACACTCCATAGGGAATTTATGTAGAGCTGTAGTAATTTTGTAGCATTGTGAACCCACATATATTTCACAGATTTTTTTTAGAGCTGGGCTGTAAGAATCCAAACAATTACATGATTTCCAGAAATATGCATTTTTAGCTAAAGACTTTTCATTTTAACAAGAAATACACACAAAAAAGGAAACCGAAATTTGTTATATGTGATAGTGAACTGCAATTTTAGCACATGGTTGTGCTCAGAAGGGACAGAACTCTATTTGGGTTTTGGATTGCTGGTTTTGCTGGGAAGGTTTATATCCGCCATGTTTTCACCCAGAAGAGACCCCATTTTTAAAACTACCCACTTTACAGAATTAATTAAGGTGTAAAGTGAGCATTTTTGACCTTTGGGTCTTTCACAGATCTGTTTAGTCTTGGATCATTAAAGTGAAAAATTTAACTTTTCAAATAATATGTAGTTTTAATTCAACTTTTTCATATTTATGAAGTGTAATGAGTGAAAAATAAAGCACAATTTGTTATGCAATTTCAGTGCATGACAATACCGCCATTGATTATAAATTGCTATTTAGGTACATAGCAGGGCTTAGAAAAAATAAGCGCTATTTAGTTTTGGGAGTGCAGATTTTGCTGCAATGGTTTTTTTGGGCACCATGATGCATTTTTCACAGATGTGCCACTTCAGTGGCAAGTAAATCATGCCAAGATTATGTCACTGTGAAAATACAGCTCTCTAATTATTATGCTGTGTTTCTTGATTGTAGAAACTCCCTATATGTGGTCCTAATATTTGATAGGGCTCAGGAGTAAAGGTGTACGACACAAACAAGGGCCCAACTGCATAGTCTCTGACTTAAAATAATAAAAGAAATCCCCAAGAAGTGATCTAATACTATAAACTTATAATAACATATAACACTATATAATATGTTATATAAAATCTCTTAAATCGGTTTTCTCACCACCTGAGTTGTACTCGGCTCTGTTTTTAGTGTTTTTAAAGGAGGCTTTTTCCAATGTGCTTAAGGGCGACATTCAGTCTACAAACACCACCTGGCATAACGTGCTCACCCCTGATGCTGAGAAAAATTCGCTCTTTCAGCATTGGGAGCGAGAGTAGCATCAGAGTACATATATGCTACAGTCACTATGCTTAGTCCACTCAGCAGCACATGGCTCCCTCAATACTAAAATTATTTAGGCAGTCTGAACTACACAAGAGGTGGAGTTTTAATGGCTATTATATAGTATACTACAACTCATTAAAACTTCCTCTGCCCTACCAACTTGTAGGGTGAGATTAATCCCCATATTGTGCTGTTGAAAGGACTAAGGGAAAACAGATTTACATTCTAAATCTTCAACTTCTAGAATTCCTTCTAATATTTAAAATAGCATTTGCCACTCATAAGGATATGTCCACTATCTGTTTATAATAGTATTCATGGCATATATTGACCTAATACTGACCTAATACTTTGGGGGGATGCATTAATATGTTTCATACAGCAGTTTTAATAAAAACAGCACTGGAGTAAGATGCACCAAATGTATGAACTGGCATTGATTTTAGCTATAGTTTATTGCTGTTTATCAGTAAATTCTAGTTAATTTGTTAATTTGATGGACTGTGGAAGGCCATGCCTCTGCCAGTAAGGCCCACCCATTTAAAAAAAAAAAAAACTGACATTATTTAATAAATTCCGCCAATATATTTATTTCACATCTTTAACCTGAAGCTTATGAACACCAAGGGTTTGGTGGGTAGATTTTAGTGGGTCTTTAACCCCTCCCAACATTGAATGTAACAATGCATCTATTTTGGGAAGGGCTTCCCGCAAATTGACATATAGGTACATCAGGACATCATGTGGGCTCACAAGCTGAGTTGCTCCCTCTATCTCCACCTGCACTTCACTGTGAGATTACAGGGTGCTGATGGCTGCCAAAGCAATCTAACTTGTATGGTCCAGTATCAGTTTCCAGAATTCCTTGTGAAAATAAAAATAAGTCACCAAAACTTGCATATTATTGGAAAAAATTAATTCGTCATATTCACGGTCAGGCTCGGACTGCCGCACTGGGGAGTCGGTGGATTCCCCAGTGGGCCCCGAGCTACTGTGGACACCGGAGGTAATGGTGCTGCTACATGGGACCTGGCCACCTCATCCTGCCTCGAACGCCTTGGCCCTGTGTCCCAAGTGTTCAGAGACAGGGCTAATGTCCTCGATTCCCAGAGTTGCGCAGTGTCAGCAGCGCTCTGCTCCGCTATTCACTCTGGTAGGCCTAAGGTCTTAGGCCTTAAGCCTACAAGGTGCCGGTCTCTAGTGGTGATGTCACATCATCACGCCGCTTACGATGGGTTTCACTAGAAGCCGGCGGGCAGTTTGTCGCGTCCGTGAGCGGGCGAAAGGTGAGTTTTATTTTTAATGAGAAATGCGGCCCTAACTACCGGCATACTATCTAAAGGGGGTCCTAACTACAGGCATACTATCTAAAGGGGGCCATAACTACCTGCACACTATCTAAAGGGGGGCCTTAAGTACCTTCAGTCTAACTAAAGGGGGCCCTAACTACCTGCATACTATCAAAAGGGGGCCCTAACTACCTGCATACTAACTAAAGGGAGCCCTAACTACCTGCAGCCTAGCTAAAGGGGGCACTAACTACCTACAGCTTACCTAACTGGGGGCCACCACCTACCTACATCCTAACTAACTGAGACCCACCAACACCTATCTACAGCCTAACTAACTGGGACTCACCAACACCTACCTACAGCCTACCTAACTGGGGCCCACCAACCTTACAGGAGCCTATCAACTTACATAACTGGAGCCTACTTAGCTACCTGGGGCCTATTTACCTACCCACCCATGGCCTACTTATTTAGCTTACTTGGGCCTACCCACCAACCTGCCTGGGACCGGCCTACCACCTTATCCAGCAGGGGTCTATCTACCTAAATAGGGCCTATCTAGCTACCTATTGACCATTTGCCTACCTACCTAGGGTCTTGCCTACCTACCTGGTTGTATGATTCTAAGGGGAGCAGCCCATAGCTGCAGCATAATCTTCAGGGGGTTAGTCCTCTCCCCACCCTTCAATCCCTTAAGAAATTGTGCTTCTTAGCTATGGCTTATACCCGCTTTTGGGTACAGTAGGTGGGATCTTTCTTGTTTATTGTTTGCATTGATTAATGATCCTGTCTACAGAGGTTGGTATTTGTACTCCTGGATTGTTTCTTGATTGGTCTCCTTATGTGTATATTCCCTGATTGTAGGGACATTTAGTTTAGGAGTTCCAGTGTGGGACCATCCCTTTTGGGATGCTGCTCCTGCGGAGTACTATCCCTAGGGCTACAGGCAGACTAGGGACATTATAGGTTCCATATTCTTGTGGTGACCAATAGGAACTTTTCTTGTTCAGAATTTGTTCTCCTTGGGGTTCCTTGATATTGTGTGATTTCCAATATATTATTCTTGACGTATTTTTAGTAGTTATTATTAAAAGCTAAGTTTTAGTGGAAGATTTTCCTTGTTGCTTATACCCGCTCTCCCACTGCTGGGAAGTTTGTACAGAGGGAATAAGTAAAGAGGTGCTGAAAAAGTGAGGATTCTATGATATTTGTGTGTAAATTCTACAGGGATGAGTGTTGGACAGGAGAAGTTGGTTTGGCAGTCTAGAATGGATGGAGAAAAAAAAGGAAAGAGAATGACTCATGAGAGAAGAGAATGACTCATCAGAGATGATGTCTCCTGTGAGTCCCTGACATCAGGGGTTATTTTGTTTTTATATGGGATCAGTGCTGTATTAACTGTAATGTGATTAGATCTGAGCTGGTGTCATACTACTACATGGTCTCCAAATGGCGATGTTGTAGGTTATATTGGCGCTAGTATAGTGGCAGTGTACACTTGTCCCTGATTGTAAAAGTGAATACACACCTGACCCTGTGATTAAGAGTTACACTTTTAGTTTCTTGTTGGTGTATAAGGTGGTGTATATTTTAGAAGTTGGCAATGTGCGTGACCAAGGGAAACGTGGAGGGTGATATGAATGGAGCTACTTAGCCATGTGTCTATGTTCGACTGTGACAAATGTGTGAGACAAACAGATATGTGAGATAGACAGATATGTGACTCACTTGGTATGGTGTATTACACATTACAGTTCTGTTTTGCACACTGTATTATGTGGTAAAATGGATGCATTTATGTCCAAGCGGCCATTAATATTTTCATGTACAGTAGCTGTAGGGTGGGCTGACAAGATCAACTCCCCTGATGGGCCTCAGGCCCCCAATCCGACACTGTTCATGGTTCAGTGCTAAAAAAATCTGTGAAACACCTGTCGGGTACATACCTCACTGAATACACATCTGGATATATTTCTTAAGAAGTGTAGTTTCCAAAATTAGTTTTTTCTATGGCTTTTTATTAAGTTCTAGCACCTTTAGCAGGGTGTGAGCAAACCTGAAATGGTGCAAAAAAATATCCCAATAAAAATAAGGCCCCAAAATCCAGTATATTCTCCTCCTATTCTGAGGTCTGTGCTTGAGTTAAATACCACACAACAGCCACAAATAAAATATAAATTAGCAGCATCAGGGAATTCAATAAAGCGTTGCGTTTTCATTTTAACATCTAATGTGTTCAAATGTATTAAAATTAAAAAAACTGCAAACAATTTTGTAATTTCACCTCCACTTTGCTCCACCTCCACTTTGCTTTAATTCAAATACCTAGATGCTTAACAATCTTACTAAATGTTGTTATGAATACTTTAAATGGTGCAGTTTTTTAAGCGTCTAACATAAAGGCCTCTCAAAGTAACATCAGAACTGGTCCCTAGAAAATGCCATGTTGCAAATTTTCTTGAAAAAGTCTCATAATCTCTTAAATAAAGACATTTAAAAATGATTTCAGCATGAAGTAGACATATGGTTGATGCTAGTCATAAACTATTTTTGCGGAATACACTATGTTACACATAGACATTTTTAAGCATTAAAAAGCTATTCCCATATAAAGTAGTGGCATAGCTAGAACTTTTGCCACTTTTTGCTGCCACCCTGTTTTACAGACCACAGGTAAGTAGATAGATAGGTAGGTATATACATTCTCTGTAGGTAGGTATACAGCCCCCTGTATATAGATAGATATATATGTATCTGTAGGTAGATATACAACCCGTTATAGGTATATAGCCCCTTTAGTAATATATACAGCCCCCTGAACATAGGTAGGTTTACAGCCCCATGTAGGTATATAGCCCCTTGTAGATACAGTATCTCACAAAAGTAAGTACACCCCTCACATTTTTGCAAATATTAAATCTTTTCATGGGACAACCCTGAAAAATATGACACTTCGATACACTGTAAAGTAGTCAGTGTTCAGCTTGTATAACAGTGAAAATTTGGTGTGCCCTCAAAATAACACAACACACAGCCATCAATGTCTAAACCGCTGGCAACAAAAGTATACCACCAAGTGAAAATGGACAAGGTGCCCAATTTGCCATTTTCCCTCCATTATGTAATGTGACTCATTAGTGTTACAAGGTCTCCGGTGTGAATGGGGAACATGCATATTAAATTTGGTCTTATCCCTCTCACACTCTTATACTGGTCCCTGGAAGATCAACATGGCACTTCACAGAAAAGAACTCTCTTTGGATATGAAAAAAAAATGTTTTTCTACATGAAGGTGGCCTAGGCTATAAGAAGATTGCTAGGACCCTGAAACTAAGCTGCAACATGGTAGCCAAGACCATACAGCAGTTGTTCGACCAAAGAAGTTGAGTGCACATGCTCAGCATCATCCAGAGATTGTCTTTTCAAAATATACATATGAATGCTACCAGCATTGCTGCAGAGTTAAAAGGGGTGGGGATCAGCCTGTCAGTGCTTAGACCGTACGGCGCACACGGCATCAAAAACATCTGCATGGTTGTTGTTACAGAGGAAAGCTTCTTCAAAAGATTATGCACAAGAAAGCCTGCAAACAGTTTGCTGAAGACCAGCATACTAAGGACATGGATTACTGGAATCATATGATCTGATGAGACCAAGAGAAACTTATTTGGTTCAGATGGTGTCAAGCGTATCTGTCAGCAATCAGGTGAGGAGTACAAAGACAAGTGTGTCTTGTCTACAGTCAAGCATAGTCATGGGAGTATCATGGTTTGGGGTTGCATGAGTGCTGCCAGCTGGGGGGAGCTAAAGTTAATTGAGCGAACTATGAATTCCAATATGTACTGTAACATACTGAGACAAAGCATGATCGTATCCCTTTGGAAATAGGGCCACAAGGCATTATTCAAACATGATAACGGCCCCAAACACACTTCCAAGACAACCACTGCCTTGCTAAAAAAAATTAGGGTAAAGGTGCTGGACTTGCCAAGTATCAAACAATACGTGGAAACATCTAAAGAAGCATTTATGCTATCTACAATACATGAAAAAACTTTGAGATTCTTAGTTCACATGTTTTGATCAAAAAATGTTTAAGCCACCCCCGACTATCAACGGGATCTCAAGGCGGGTGGTCCTACTCTATTTTTACCTCTCATTAGAGTCCAATTCAGACTTCTCACTTGGGTCAACAGACCTCCATAATCCAGAGAGAAAAAAGCACCAACCTTATAAGCATACTGCACTGATCTAGCAACCTGTGGAGGTGGGCGGGGTGCAAGAAACCAAAATGGAGGCATCCATTCCTCCCTATATGAATTAAAAGCAATATATGCCAAATGCAACGTATAGTTCTGCACAAGTGAAACGTATAGTGCACAAAAAACATTTCTGAAAAACACAGTGTGAACCTGGGTGCCACTGGCATGGTTGTGGCATATATATATACACACATTCCAATATCAGTGGCACACCATCAGCTAAAAGGGCTATCAAACAAGACATGGAAACCTATAAAGAAGCATTTATGCTGTCTACAATACATGCAAAAAACTTTGAGATTCTTAGTTCACATGTTTTGATCAAAAAATGTTTAAGCCACCCCCGGGGGTGGCTTAAAAATTTTTTGATCAAAACATGTGAACTATTAATCTCAAAGGACTTGCCAAGTATGTCTCCAGACCTAAACCCTATTGAGCGTCTGTAGGGCATTCTCAAATGGAAGGTGGAAGAGCGCAAGGTCTCCAACATCCACCAGCTCCGTGATCATGGAGGACTAAAAAATGATTCCAGTGGTGAGTTATAAAGCTCTAGTGAACTCCATGAACCAAGAGAGTTAAGGCAGTGCTGGAAAATAATGGTGGTCACACAAAATATTGACACTTTGGGCACAATTTGTGTATGTTCACTTAGGGGTGTACTCACTTTTGTTGCCAGCAGTTTAGAAATTGATGGCTGTGTTGAGTTATTTTGAGAGCACACAAAATGTACACTGTTATACATGCTATATACTGACTACTTTACATTGTATCAAAGTATCATATTTTCAGTGTTGTCCCATAAAAATATATAATACAACATTTACAAAAATGTGAGGAGTGTACTCACTTTTGTGAGATACTATAGATGACGTTAGGGGGCTTTAAACCTATCTCCCCTAACGTCACTGTCTGTAGGGGGCTGTACAGTCTAGCGGTGGCGCACACAAAAGAGGGAGGTATGTGACATCCATCACCTCCACCCTCCCTGTTCTCTCTACCTGTAGTGGGCAATGTCCCGGGTACTGAATAACTTATCTAGCATCCAGGAAAGCTGGGTTATGCCACATCTTCCACAGCAGGCACTTAGTTTTTCTGGGTGTCTGCTGTGTGTGATGTCAACCAGCTTTCCCAGGTGTTGGATAGGATGTTCATCATCTGAGAAAGTGGATTGGCCCTGTAGGTTTTTTGTTTTTTTAACAGGTTTCCCTTTTGTACTATGATGAATTCTCTAGACTACATTGGACCAGCCTTACATCTATTTCTTTAATAAAATGGTCAACAAGGGCAAGTGTTGGGGAGTGTTTATTTAAATTTAAAATAATGTCTGTGTTTTTTTTTTCATTTTCTTCCAGTGTAAGTAATATCTATCATTATTATCACTGAGGCTTTGGTGTCAGCCAGTGGTGTTTTTCATCACCACAAGTCTGAAACTAATCTCCTGTCACTATTACCCCAGTACCGAATGCACCAGTGGTACCATGAAGAGCCAGGTTACCGTCAGAAGGTGGACCATCTTATATGACAGTACGCTTCTGGGGGATCTGAGGGCTAGTCTTTATAGGGTGGGAAGGGGCCGATATTCATGGACCTTTCGATCCTGATAGTATCAGGCTGCAACTATCGGCTTTAATTTGGCTGGCTATGAAAAATAGGGAAGATCCCATGTCATATTTTTTAAAAGATTAACTTGTTCTTTTTAGATTTTTAATAACGGATATGAAACAAAATGATGAGGGCTTCCCCCCATTTTTAACCAGCCAAGATAAAACCTGTAGCTGTAGGCTGATATTATTAAGATGGGAAGGTCTATGAATATTGGTCATTTCCCACCCTAAAAATACCAACTTACAGCCACCCCAGAAGCAGACCATCACATTATATGGTCCCCCTTCTGACGGTAACCGGGCTCTTCCCAGTACCCCTGGTATGTTAGGTGCTGGGACAATAGTGAGAGGGGATTAGGAATAAAATGGTAAAAAAAAATCCACAAACAATTTATTTAAATAAACACTCCCTGAGACCTCTGTAGATGAGAGATACTGGCTTGGCTAAAAAATCCTTTTTGCTTTCTCAAGAAACGGTGGGACAAAAGCACATAGCGGATTAGATTCAACCAACAGAGGGCGCTGTGGGCTTCTCAGCCCCTTTCCTTAATGCCTTGTGATATGCAGATGCTAAGTAGAGGGCGAAAAGGCAAAACAAAAACTCTACAAGCCGTTCGTTCGGTGCTCTCCTTAAGGAGAGATCTTCCCTTCCTGAGCTACCCGATGCCTCCCACACAGCCAGCCAGTATCTTCTCTACTCTGCACTGAAGAGGGACAAAAATCCCGAAACAGCGTTGTCTGTAGATGAGAGATACTGGCTTGGCTAAAAAATCCTTTTTGCTTCTCAAGACTCGGTGGGTCAAAAGCAAATTGAGGATTTGTTACAACCAACAGAGGGCGCTGTGGGCTTCTCAGCCCCTTTCCCATAATGCCTTGTGATATGCAGATGCTAAGTAGAGGGCGAAAAGGCAAAACAAAAACTCTACAAGCCGTTCGTTCGGTGCTCTCCTTAAGGAGAGATCTTCCCTTCCTGAGCTACCCGATGCCTCCCACACAGCCAGCCAGTATCTTCTCTACTCTGCACTGAAGAGGGACAAAAATCCCGAAACAGCGTTGTCTGTAGATGAGAGATACTGGCTTGGCTAAAAAATCCTTTTTGCTTTCTCAAGACTCGGTGGGTCAAAAGCAAATTGAGGATTTGTTACAACCAAAAGAAGGTGCTGTTGGCTTCTCAGCCCCTTTCCCATAATGCCTTGTGATATGCAGATGCTAAGTAGAGGGTGAAAAGGCAAAACAAAAACTCTACAAGCCGTTCGTTCGGTGCTTTCTTTAAGAGAGATCTTCCCTTCCTGAGCTACCCGATGCCTCCTCACAGCCAGCCAGTATCTTCTCTACTCTGCACTGAAGAGGGACAAAAATCCCGAAACAGAGCTGTCTGTAGATGAGAGATACTGCTTGGTTAAAAAATCCTTTTTGCTATTCTCAAGACTCGGTGGGTCAAAAGCAAATTGAGGATTTGTTACAACCAACAGAGGGCGCTGTGGGCTTCTCAGCCCCTTTCCCATAATGCCTTGTGATATGCAGATGCTAAGTAGAGGGCGGACTGGCAAAACAAAAACTCTACAAGCCGTTCGTTCGGTGCTCTCCTTAAGGAGAGATCTTCCCTTCCTATTTTAGTTATGAAATAGATCGCAACTCCACTGCAACATAGGTCCAAAAAACCAACAGATTTGTAATAAACTTGCAAATAATCCTGCTCCCCTGAAGATCATAGCTGTAACTGATCATCTGGGAGGGAAAGGGACGGAGCTGCATTATAATTTCCGGGGTGTTGCTCCTCTGTCTTCTGCCGGGAGATTGTGACTGTAAGCTTTGGCTGTACCTCCTCTCTCACCACTGCGTCCTAGTGCTAGGACAAAATACAACCCTCATCTAACACTCTATAACCTCCTGACCACTGGCTATTACCCCACACCAGATCCCACCCACTCCACCTATCACCCCATAGAGAGTTTGTACAGAGTTGGGAACAGCTAGGGAGGTGCTGTAAAAGTAAAGTGTCTAAGATCTTTGTGTGGTTAATTCTGCAGGGACGCGACGTGGCTGGGAGAAGTTGTCATGGAGATATCGAACAAATAGAAAACAGGAAAGAACTCAACTCCCATCAGAGAACACATCACCTGTGATTCACTAAATATAACTGTATTGTAATCAATTATATATCTTCAGAGTGTCTACATACAACTGGTATCTACCCCCATATGGTTACTGTATGTCGCTAATATATGTCTGCAGAGTACCTGTGTACAACTGTTGTCCACCTTCATATGGTCACTTTATGGCAGGAATAATGGTAGTATTGTAATGGTTTATATTCAGAAACAGTATGAAGGTATTATTCAATCATAAAGTGATGGTGATATGTGGTCATGGTGTGGAGGTATTGCTCATTTACTATGTGATGGTGATATGTGGTCATGCTGTAGTGGTATCATTCAGTCACAATTTGGTGGTCATATGTGGTCATGGTGTGGATGTATTTTTCAGTCACTATGTTGTTGTCACTTATAGAAAAAGAATGCCAGCTCACCGCTTTCCAAAGGGAGTATTGCAGGGATCCACCTGGTTGCAGTGTGCAGAAACGTCAAAGTAGAAAAACGATCCAGCAGTTCCCAGATGATAAATTAAAAATTCCAGTTTATTGAAACCTCCTTAAAATCCAAAATATGTGGACAGGCAGCAAAAGTAGATGACAATTAAGCTGACGCGTTTCAGGGAAAAATAATGCAACTCCCCGTACTCATAGCATGTGAGTAAGGGGAGTTGCATTCTTTTTCCCCGAAACGGGGAACTGCTGGATCGTTTTTCTACTTTGACTATGTTGTTGTGACATGTGGTCATGATGTGGCGGTATTATTTGATCTTTGCATAGTTAGGTCATTGATAATTTCAGTTTTGGTTTGGTCAGTAACAGTATTTGTATTATATGGCCACTGTATGACAACTATATAGAGGTATCATCCATTTAAAACCTATTTGAATGTGTTTATGTATATTCAATACATTACTTAGTAACACTAAGTAACACTGCTGTTTTGTTGGCGCTGGTCTGCTGGATGGGGTGGGGCATGGTTATGTTAGGTGGGGTGTGGTTACGTGTGTGTCCTAGTGTGATGTCATTTGTGAGGTAAAAGGTGTTGCCTGAAATTTACCTCTTTGCAATCACTAAACATTAGGAGGTATAAATAGGCCTGGCTAATTAGAAAAAATAAAGAAAAATAATACTCACCCCTCCCCATTGCCCCGCTGAGCAGCTAGCTCTGGTAGCTAGTCAGCGGTGTAATGTCATCATGTCAGCTATGCTGGGATGTTGCCTCCGCCATCTCCTAGGCCAGAAGCCTAGGAGACACAGTGTTGCAGGAGGCATAAAAACATCGCTCTATCGCTCCCCTTTTTCCGCGTACTGGCTCACAGGAGTATAGTTCTCCTATTTAGGAGGAGCCTGAGGACGCACAAATGGTTGAAAAATGCGACTGGTCCAGCCCTGCATACAGACATAGGGAGTGAGTGCCATCAAAGGCCATTTGCTGGCTGGGACAGGCTGCCTTTCACCCCGCCCCTCCCATGCTAAGCCACTGATATACAGTGACACATTAGATTTGAAAAATGAGGCTCTTGATAAAGATCAAAACTGGGGGTTAAACTTTATATTTCCTCCAATAATTAGTTTTCTGACTGAACATCCCATTAGTAGAAATCAGACAATGCAGTTGTCACAGATACAGAATATCCATGTTAAATGTGTTTAATGCTCATCAGATTGACATAGGGTCCATGGTACAAAGAAAAACTAGGAACTGGACTATTTTACACTTACCTATACATTTTGTAGCTGTCACTACATAACTCTTCGGTGATTCAATAAGATGGGAATCTTCTTTTACTTCTAATTCATAAGAACATGTGTGCTCTGCAGTCAGGTTGGACACTTTAAAAGTCACATTCAAAGAAATACCTCTAGGATTCAAATCTCTTAATCTGGATTTGCCATCATACAGATAAAAGCGCTTAACATTGCATTCTTTTGGAGGGTCTAGTGATATGCAGGTTACTAAAAATGTCTTATCTCTTTGTTGACATGAGATGATTGGTTTCTGTGGATCTGGAAGAGTCAAAAATGCGTTGCACTATAATATATCCAAACAGCACCACATTAGAAATACTGAAGTACAATAAAAATCCTTCACTCTGGCAGGTTATGGTTCAGAAATTAATGACAAATACTTGATCAGGGTGTTTCCACATGTAAGTTTTCTTTATAAAAATGCTGCAGTTTTGCAGCATTTTTTGCATATTTTTCTATGCAAGAAACACTACAGCCAGCTGTTTGTTGTAGGTCAGTAGGGAGTCATTGAATACACTAGAAACAGTGCATTTTTAACTATTTCCCCCAGTTTTGGTATATTTTTTTTAAAAAAAAATCATAAGAAAAAATTTAAGAAATATATGATGTTTTTTGAAAAACAGAAGAAAAAGCCAACGGAAAACACGATGCATGTAGAAAGCCGAAATAGAAATTCACCCAATAGTCCATTACTAGGCAGGAACACAGACAGTTTTTCCCAGTCCACATCAGGACAGTGGCTCTAGCAGCTCCTGATTATCACTTTAAAACACCTTATGCCAACCTCAGTGGTGATGTACATGTTCTGATTTGTGTGTTTTAATGCTCTTGTTCACTGGAGTGCACAAGGGTATTTATTGCAATCCTTAGAAACCACCAACAACTTACAATTACAATTACATTTTATATGATTCAAAATATCTGGCTTCCTTTCTGTTCCTGCCTACTTGACGTGTTGCCCTAGGCGGCAGACTCCAACTGGGCGAAAGTCCCTGTGCTGCTAAGGTGCTGGGGCCGTCAGGAGGAAGAAATGTCAGACAGTCCGGGTCAGCAACAGATCAGTAACACCAGGCCACAAAATAGAACCAAAGAGAGAAACCAGTAAATGAGCCAGGGGTCAGAAACATCATCGGGAATGAGGCACAAAGTCAGAACACAAGCCAAGGTCCGATAACAAGCAGAAGTCTGTTACACGGATGAAGCAAACAAACAATCAAGCACAGGTAAGGCAGCAAGGAAACTATCACAGGTGCAGCCTTCAGCTTGCAGGAGGTTTAAATGTGGTGCCTGGACACCACCCCAATAGCTGATCGATGTGGTCTTCGGGCCCTCCCATTGGCCAGTGCGACCTGCCCCCTGTCCAGAGTGGCTGGACCTCTGCCTCTCAAAGAGCCTAGAGCAGCATGTCTCTCAGGGTGGGGGTCGCAAATCAGCTGCTGCTGAATGTTGCTTCCTGCGGGCTGAATGATGCCTAGGTAAACTAGCCCTGACAGTACCCCCCCTTTTAGAAGGGGCCACCAGACCCTTCCCTGGTCTAGGTTTGTCTGGGCGAGACTCGTGGAATTCCTTGAGCAGGTGATCAGCATGGATGGATTTAGCTGGAACCCACGATATCTCCTCAGGACCATAACCCTTCCAGTGGACCAGATACTGCAGTGACCTTTGAACCATATGGGAGTCCAAGATTTGGGCAATTTCATATTCTAACTCACCCTCTATACAAACTGGAGTAAGAGGTCTAGAGGGCGGAGTCACGGGCTGAGTGTACCTCTTAAGAAGTGAATGATGAAAAACGTTGTGTATGTGGAGACAAGAAGGTTATTTTAGACGATATGCCACCTGATTAAGCACCTCTTGAACCACATTTGGACCCACAAATTGCGGAGCAAGTTTACCAGAGGGGACATTTAAACGAAGATTTCGGGTGGTTAACAAAGATGCCGTCTATCGCAATTTTTCTGTGCACAGATCTTTAATGATAACATCCACCCCGCTGTGATCAGAAGCAGCATTGGAAAATGACGCATGCCTTGGGAGAAAACCATAGTTGCAATAAAATGGAGATGTACCAGACGAGCTACTATCCTGATTACTAGTAGCAACTTCAGTCACAGGTAGGTATTGTACCCAATCTGCCTGCTGATCAGAGACATGACAACAGAGTTTTTGCGTTATCATTTGATTTACGGACAGGGTGATAGCCGGAGCCTTTTAAAGGGCTCTCCAAAATCGAGAAACGAACTGAACTCCTCTGTCTAAAACAATATTTTCTGGTAAACCATGCAGTTTAACAATATGTGTAATAAAAAGTTAAGCAAGTTTTTTGGACGATGTAACTATGTAGCCTTTGAAACAGGACAATTAGCAGGTATCATATTCTGGTGGGTCTTTATCTCAGTGGCTAAATCAGGGGAAATAGCTGAGACAACAGTCTCCTTGGGTTAGATAGGTACCAGATTCTCCTGGGGTGAGTGGCTGGCACAGAAGCTTCTAGATGGCGCATCAGCTTTAACATTCTTAGTACCTGGTCTGTAAGTAACAAAAAAGTTAAAGCATGTAAAAAATAATGCTCAACGTGCCTGACGTGGATTCAACCTTTTAGCATTCTCTAAAAAGGTAAAGTTCTTATAATGGTAAGGACTGTGAGTTGATGTTGGGCACTTTAGAGGAAGTGGCACCCTTCCTCGAAGGCCCACTTAATAGCCAACAACTCCTGATTCCCAACATCATAATTCCTTTCAGCAGAGGAAAAATTATGCGAAAAGAAAGCATAAGGGTGAAGGTTAGTCATAGTAGCGGATCCCTGAGACAGGACTGCTCCATACTCAGAAGCATCAACCTCGACGACAAAGGGTTTACAGTCGTCCCTCGCTATATGTCGGTTTACTTATTGCGGCTTCACTGTATCGTGGATTTTTTTAAAAGTATATCTATCTGGATCTAATTCTGCATTGCAGAGTTTTTGCTATATCGTGTCATTTTTGGAGGGAAGGGGAAAACGACCAACCACAGCACTGTGCTCTGTACCTGAACGGGGTTGGCTGTTTTGATTAAGAGTTTAAATAAACTTTTAAGGGTGGGGGAAAGATTTATGGAGAAGGGGGGAGGTTTATAAGCCTTAAAATATATGT
Source organism: Phyllomedusa bahiana (assembly GCA_025379985.1). NCBI lineage: Eukaryota > Metazoa > Chordata > Amphibia > Anura > Hylidae > Phyllomedusa > Phyllomedusa bahiana. Next base: position 20,284 of record JAODAL010011065.1, on the reverse strand, counting down.
AAATAATAAAATAAGTATAACGCCGCTAGCGCGGATTTTCACCTATCGCGGGGTCTTGGAAAGAACCCTGTGATAGGGAGGGGATACTATAAAAAATCTGCTTGAAAACAAAACGTAGCTGATACAAACACTTAACACCTAAGTTTTTCCAAAAATCTCTACTGCCCAGTTGCTAATTATTGAACTCTCCCCTTTTTTAGTCTGTCAGTCAAAGGGGTGAACTTTTAAAACCCGAAAAAAAAACAAAAAAAAAAAAAAATTTTCATAAGTAATATTTCCAACTGGGATAGCTGGAAACGTCCGGGTTTTTGGCGGACCCCCGGGCCACCCCGGCACAAAAAGGGAAAAACTTTGGGTGGGGAAACCCAAGTGCAGGACGGGTATCCGTGCTGGAACGGGCACAGGGGACCGAGGGGTAGCCTTAAACATTCACAGTCCGGGGTTTTAGAATAAATGTATGGCACAGTCCAGGATGGTAGCAGACATGGTATCACGACAGGTATCAGCAGGTATTTGGCAAACTGGTGCAGTGGCAGATGTCCAGCAGGAACTGATAAACGTACTGATAAACGTACAGAAGAGACAGCAGCGAACTGACAAACAAGCAAGGGAAGGAAGTTCCTTAAGAAGCCAGGGGTCAGAGGTCACTGGGCAGGAACAGGAACTCTCTTTAAATGTAGTGCAGTGCCGCGTGCATGCCCCTAGAGGGAGCACGTGTGTGCACAGGATACCAGGAAGCTGAAGGAAGCAAAGTTGACTCAGACCTGCCAGCAGGAACAGCTGCAGGACTTCCAGGAATCGGTACAGGTGAGAGACAAGGGCCAGGGACACCAGAGGATGCCGCAGCGGCCGGGACACGGGATACACGGGCACGCTGACAGTCCATAGCAGGGACCATGGTGTGAACTGTGACAGATAATAATTAGCAAACCCTTGGAATAGCTGTACAGCCTTTAGGGCGGAAGGGTGGACCCAGTCGAGAATAGCTTGAATTTTAAAGGGGTCCATACAAAATGAGTTGGGAGTCAGGATATACCCAAGAAAAGGTACCTCCTGGACTCCAAATACACATTTCTCAAGTTTGACAAACAAACTATTTTTCTTCAAGATTTGTAATAGCTGTCATACGTGTTTAACGTGCAACGACCAATTTTCAGAGTAGATTAAAAAATCATTCAGATAAACGACCATACAACAACCAATGAGTTCCCAGAAAACATCATTTACCAAGTTCTGGAAGACCACAGCACAACCCAAATGGCATAACCAGATATTCAAAATTACCCTCAGGAGTATTAAAAGCGGTTTTCCACTCATCCCCTTCTCGAATACGAATAAGATTATAGGCCCCTCTCAGGTCCAGCTTGGAAAACCGCTTTACCCACTGGAACAGATCTGGAATCAAGGTTAAGGGGTATTTATGTTATTTTACTGTTATCTTATTCAGTTCCCAGTAATCAATGCTTGGACGGAAACCTCCTCCGTCTTTCCTACAAAGAAAAACCCTGCACCCATAGGGGACACAGAAGGCCGGATATGCCCCTTCTGTAGACTTTCTGCAATGTATTGCTTCATGGCAAGTCTCTCTGAACCTGACAGATTATATATCCTCCCCTTAGAAAACTTCACTACAGACACAGACAATCGGTCAATGGCACAGTCATAAGATCTATGAGGGGGTAGTATCTCCATTTGTGTCTTAGAAAATACCTCAGCAAAGTCACGAATAAAAACAGGAATCTGCTCCACCTCTGTGTTGCCAAGTATAATAGGGAGACATCTGTCAAAGCACTGTTGTCCCCACCTCATTAATTGGGTTGTGTTTCTGAAGCCAGGGCAACCCCAAAACCCCACCAGCGGGCAGTCCTTTCATGATAAATAGAATACACTTTTCAGTATGTATTAATCCTACCAACATCTCAAGCTCAGGAGTACAATGTTGGATTGTGCTCTTAGGCAGCGGAGTAGAGTCAATAACCACAACCAGCCGGAAATCAGATAGAGGCCTCCAAGGTAGGCCCAGACGTTTGGGAAAGGACGTGTCTACAAAATTGAAAGCCGACCCAGAATCCACAAAAGCACTCCCGGAACCAAACAGAGACAAGTATGAGATTTTAACTGGGAGCAACAACTTTTTTTGATACAATAGGAAATACCTGTTCGCCTAGGTGAACTTCCACTTCCTAAGATCCTGGATCTCATGCAAAACATTCTGGATTAATGGCCTAAAAACCCTCTAGTCTAAGGGTAGAGTTTGCAGCTCTATCTGCTTATCTGGACTGGTCCCTATTGAAGGACTCCTTGGTAAAGAGGTTGTCTAAGGCCTCTGAAAGAATGAAACCCACAGGTACCTTCCCTCTTTTATGCTCAAAATACCAAAATCAAATTATTTTCCCACCAGTGTGTTACCCTGAGCCCTCCTCTGAAAAAGAGTTGAGGTTGCACGTCCTTGACATTAACAGATGAGGCTCGATCTGGACCAAACAAAGTAGTTTAGGAAGGCAAAAATACACATGGTCATTTTTGAAGGGAAGAAGAAAGAGTTGAAGGCATCCAATCCCAAACTGAGTAAATGAGTTAGGGGAGCTATCTGGCTGCCATCTATCTCCCATTTATGCTTTATTATAAACACATAATATGCTAGCCTTCCAGCAATATTATGCAATATAATTAAAAGGAGCAGTGCCTATTTAAAGAGAACCTGTCACATAGTTTTTGCCCCCCTTGCTGAGGACAGCACAAGTTAGTGTCAGACCTGCGGTTTCCAGCGCTGTGTCCCTTATTCTGTAAGATGCTGGTGTTTTAGAGCATTTACCCCTCAAATCTTATTCATGAGTTGGTGTTAGCCCCGCCCACCAAAGGCTAGCACCGCCCACTTACAGTTATTCCCATGTTTCTACCTATTCAAAGTAATAGGTTTGTCAGTTGAGGTGGGCGGGGCTAGCCTCAGGTGGGCGGGGTTTGAAATAAACTGACTCTTCAAATGACTCTTCTGGCTGAAAACTGCAGATTCAAGCATTAAATACTCGAAAACTACAGTATCTTACAGAATAAGGGACACAGCGCTGGGAACAGCAGGTCTGACAATAGCTTATGCTGTACTCAGCAAGGGGGGCATAATCTATGTGACAGGTTCTCTTTAAGTATGTTAGTTGAGGACATTGTTGTCCTGACTAAACGTTACCTGTGTCCTACCAGCTTGCAGGCTGAAAAACTTAATTGGTTGCGTTGCTGTTAGAACTAGGGCAGGGGTTCTCAACAATAGAAGGGATTTATGGGTTTGTAGATGGGGGGTTGGGACCACAATTCAGCAAAGTATAAATAAAGATTTTTAATATTACATGCATATTTCTTAGAATGCACCTTTTGAGTTAAACTTGGGAAGGATAAAATAATATTCTGAACAATTATGAAATGGAGAAAAAACAGTTGGGAGCCACTGGTAAGGAAAAATTGATTTTTTATTTGAAATCAATACTTATTTGTCATCGAGGAAATCATAGGAATGTTGCATTATAAAAATTTACTGTAGAAACAATCTGTACAATTAAATCCAGCAATAATGTCTGCAGAAAACTTAGATAAACACTTTACTGCTACTGAAAATTACTAACATGACACATATTATATAGACACATTTTAGGTTGATAGGGCAGGTGAAAAATAAAATGAACATATGAACACTTTATAGGCTGCTTTAGGTAAGACAAACCAAAAAGGGTGTATGACTAAAACATAACTTTTAATAAATAGATTAAAAAATCCAAAAGTCCTCGCAAAAATAGAAAAACAAAAGTGCACAAATATGCAGCCAAAACAGGCACAACATAGGGAAATCTCTATTAAGCCCTACTTGACCTATGTAAACAACCTGTAAGGTGAATGGCAGAGTGACCATCCCAAAAAGGATGGCCCCGCCCGGGAACCTGTCTCTAATGCACACTAATCACTACTCTAAAGTGGTGCCTATGAAGACAAATGGTACCAGAAATATCCCAACATGTTTCGGTGTACCTAAACCCATCAGGGGAAAAGTTTGGCATAATAAACGTACCACAGAAAAATATATCATACACCTGCCCAAAAAATATAAGAACAGGTTAAAGGAAAGTCCAAGATAAGACTAACCTAAAAATATGCACCATACAATACCTATGATAAGGTCCAATAACAGGTTAATGGCAGGATAATACCACGTTTCTAGGGGAAGTCCAAAACAAGACTCACCCAAATATGTGCATAATACAATACCTATGATGATGTCCAATAGCAGGTTAATGGCAGGCTAATGCCACAATCCTAAAAAAAAAGCACCTACAAACAAAAGAGGGAAATTCCTCAAATCAAGGGCTACAAATATTTAACAATATAGAATTAAAATAAAACAGAACAAGGAAAGTCCATTTTAAGACAAATCCCTGTATATGCGCAATACTATACCTATGATGAGGTCTCACAGCGGGATATTTCTGGTACCATTTGTCTTCATAGGCACCACTTTAGTATAGTGATTAGGTTCCCGGGCGGGGTCGTCATTTTTGGGACAGTCCCTCTGCCATTCACCTTACAGGTTGTTTACATAGGTCAAGTAGGGCTTAATAGAGATTTCCCTATGTTGTGCCTGTTTTGGCTGCATATTTTTGTGCTTTTGTTTTTGTTTTTCTTTTTTTCCGAGGACTTTTATTTTTTTAATCTATTTATTAAAAGTTATGTTTTAGTCATACACCCTTTTTGGTTTGTCTATTCTTAGGACTGGTGTAGTTTTGGGGTCTCTATTAGAAGTATTTATTCCCTATTTGTATGTTTTTGACGATGCTGCTTTAGGTAAGACCACACAGAGTGGCAGATGCAGCCAAAACCATGCTCACATGCATGTAGCATAGTTTTCAAATGAATTATTATTATTATTTATTTTAGAGTGTCATTAATGCCAGGATGCTGTACAAGCCAAGGGTTTCTAATCTTAGTCTCTGGAACGACATGCTCCCTAACATTTGGTGCATATAACACTATAAGGGTGTCAGATGTGTGCCAGTTTTTGGTGAAAAACCTGTTTAAAATATGTCCGACAGGGAATTTTTTTAGCGCAAATCATGCCAGAAAACTGGCACAGCCCCATTCATACATTAAATTTAAAAGTAACCAAACAGTCATCAGGGGCTACTAAGATAGGGAATTTCCCGAAATTCGTTTTGTTCACTTCGCCGAATTTCTCGGCAAAAAATAACTTCGTTCCAAATTACTTCGGCACGAATCACGTTAAAAAACAGCTATTTCCAGGCTGCACAGAGCCTGCAGGGTGCTGTAGAACGTTGTGCCATGCTTAAATATGCAGAGGGAGCTTGGTTTGGTCTTCATACAATGTTGTGTTTTAGTATGACACGCACATGACTGCCGCCGCTCTTAGAATCGCTTCACTATAAAATTCCCTGGGCACTTACAGGGGCAAAACTGAACAAAAAACTGAAGGAGGAATGTAGCCTGATAAAGTCATGCCAGAGAAAGCTGGAAAAAAACAAGCTGAGGGCTCAGGTGGCAACATCAGTGACAGAGTGTGGAGGTGACGGCGGCAGCCACAGCAACATGAGGTCAGGCAGTGGCACAATGACATTCTGGAGGTGGAAAAAACAGGAATAGGCCACAGAGTGGCACAATGACACAGTGTCTAGGTCACGGCAGCAGCCACAGCAGCAGCATGAGGTCAGACAGTGGCACAATGACACAGTGTGTAGGTCACGGCAGCAGCCACAGCAGCAGCATGAGGTCAGACAGTGGCACAATGGCATTCTGGAGGTGGCAAAAACAGGAGTAGGCCACAGAGTGGGACAATGACACAGTGTGTAGGTCACGGCAGCAGCCAGAGCAGCAGCATGAGGTCAGACAGTGGCACAATGACAGAGTGTGTAGGTCACGGCAGCAGCCACAGCAGCAGCATGAGGTCAGACAGTGGCACAATGACATTCTGGAGGTGGCAAAAACAGGAATAGGCCACAGAGTGGGACAATGACACAGTGTGGAGGTCACGGCAGCAGCCACAGCAGCAGCATGAGGTCAGACAGTGGCACAATGACACAGTGTGTGTCACGGCTGCGCACAACAGCGCATGAGGTCAGACATGCACAATGCAGTGTGTAGGTCACGGCAGCAGCAAAGCAGCAGCATGAGGTCAGACAGTGGCACAATGACATTCTGGAGGTGGCAAAAACAGGAATAGGCCACAGAGTGGCACAATGACAGAGAGTGGAGGTGACGGCGGCAGGAGCAACAGCATGAGGTCAGAGAGTGGCACAATGACACAGTGTGGAGGTCACGGCAGCAGCCACAGCAGCAGCATGAGGTCAGACAGTGGCACAATGACAGAATGTGGAGGTGGGTGGCAATACCAGTCCCTGGTAAAGATGGTTGGTGGCAGATGGGGAAACTGTCAGCAGATGTGTGGCATCAGGCGGGTGGCGGCATCAGAATAGTGGCTGAGGCAGGTAGTTTGAACCCAGACTCATTTTTCACAGTTTGGGTGAGCGTACATGGCTGATGTAGTCTGACGCCTAAGGCATTGGTGTGTGGAAATCCTGGCCGATCCACACCTGATTCATCTTGACAAAGGTCAGTCGTTCCACATTTCCCGTGGACAAGCGGGTTCTCCTTGGGGTAACGATGGCCCCCGCCGCACTGAACACACTACTGGCCGGGCAGGACAGCTTCTCCACTGCAAACTCGGCAAGTTGCGGCCACACATCCAGTTTGGCTGCCCAGTAGTCCAGCGGATCTTCTAACTGGGGTGGCAGAGTGCTTTCCAAGTAGGCCACCACCTGTTGGTTCAGGGTCTGCTCCAGGTCCTGCTGCTGCTGCTGGCGACTGCCCTCCTCACTAGGCGGGTGAAGGAAGCTGCTCATCAGTGACTCCAGACTTAGGTTGCTGCTGATGGAGCTGGTACTGCTCCGACCCCCCCACCTTTCCCCGGCAGCCGCGGCAGTAGTACGTGAGCGCTGAGGAACCCCCCGGTCAGACCTGTCAGAGGAGGGACGATGCCGCACATGGGCAGCGGCCAACGGGACTACGGAGGATTTCCCTATAGTATTTGAGTTTGTCCTCCCTCTCAATAGCTGGGAAAAAAAAGCTCCCATATTGGACCGTTAGTGGGGGTCCAATAGGGTGGAGAGCCAGAAGTCATCCCTCTCCCGGATGCGGGACTATTGGGGCTGTCATTTATCCAGGCAATTCAGCATGCTGCGGGCCATTGCACAAGTGACTCTGAGGGGCCCCCTGCCTCCATCTCCATTGTATACTGCCAGGGTTGCTTGCGGGTCATCTCCTCATCTCCATCTAGTCCTCCAGCTGCTCCTGTCCTCCCTCTTGTCACCTGGGTAGAAAATTCACTCATTTCACCGGGACAATGCTTCTGCTCCAATGTCCTCCTCCTCCATTTCAGTCCCCACCGGACTCATGTGGCCGCGAGATGTAGTCGCCACGTCTCCAGTCCCCTGCCAGACAGATTTTTCGCAATTTGTTTCCAGGACATGAAGCGTGGAATGACGTTATTCATCCCGTAGTCCTGGCTACTGACAAATAACGTCGCCTCCTCGAATGGCCTCAACAAACGGCAAGTGTCACGCATGAGCTGCCATGGTGACATCAAAGTTACACGGGGTATTTTCTGTCTGCCTGGATCATCAAAAAATCGTTAATGGCCTTTCTTGTTCTACAGTCGGTCCAACATGTGCAGGCTGGAATTCCAACGGGTGGAAACATCGCATATCAGAGTGTGTTGGGGGAGGCCGTTCTGAAGCTGCAACTCGGGGAGGGTGTTCCTGGCTTTGTACGAATGGATAAAGTGCATGCACAGTTTCCTGGCCATTTTCAGAATATTCTGAAGATCTGTGGAAGAACTTCAGGAACCTTTTCACAACCGATTGAAACACGTGCGCCTCCTCGGTTGCATGCGGACACCATGTTCCTCCCATTGTCCGCACCATGGTTCCGATTTGCAGTTGGCGGGAGAAAGCCAAACATCGATTTCTTGCTGCATGACGCGGAGCAGTTCCCCCCCTGTGTGACTTCGTTCGCCGAGGCAAGCCAGGTTTTAGAACTGCTTTGACACCGCTGTGCCCTACACATGTGGTATGATGGAGCAGTACTTGTAGAGGTGTGATGGTGGTGGAGGAGGAGGAGGAGGACATTGGAGCAGGGGGCCGCAGTTTGACAACGTGGAGGAGTAAGCGGCGTCTCCTGTCCAAGTTGTTGGTGTGCCTGGGCCGGAAGCACATTCCCCCCAGTGGGCCGTAAAGGACATGTCTGGCCCTGACCGTAGTTAACAGCCCCAGACGTCCGCACTGCCGTGCACCTTGGAAACAAACCGATAAGCTAAAGGACTGGCCCCACCTTATGTTCTACATATTTATGAAGTGCTGGGTACTGCCTTTTTGGAAAAGAAATTACGGCTTGGAACTCCCCAAATCTGGCTCGGCACAAGCCATTAAATTTCTCTGAACGGTGCAGAGTCCACCATTTGGAAAGGGAGGGACTGCAGTACCAAAAAACTTGGACAGGAGCATGGTCAGCTGCTGCACCTTAGGATGGTTGGACGCAATACTGTTGTCTCTTTGCAATCGCCTCCCTGAACGACTGCTGGCGCCATGAGTAGCGAGGAGCAGGAGCATCTGGACCGGGAGATGATGTCAAATGAGAAAAGCTCCCTTCTGCAGGGTGGTGGACCCTTTGACTGGCTGCAATGGCATGCGTTGCCACTGGGCGCTGCTGTGCTGCTTTTTGCTGTGGCGGCAGGATGGACCCCCACATCTGAGCCAGTTTCTCCCAGGCCACCGGATGGTGACGCTGCATGTGTTGACGCAGGGCCTTTGGTGCCAACGTTAGCTCCCTGGCCACGCTTCACTTTCTGCTTACAGATTCTACATATACCCATATTCGGCTCCTCCGGTGTCTTAGCAAAGAACTGCCACAACCGCCGAGTATCTGCCCTGGCTGCCTCGCAGAGCCCCTGTGCCGTACTTTCTTGGACCTGTGAAGTGGGTTTTTTATCCCGTGGCCCCCTTGGCTCCGACCTCACTGCTGTTTATCCTGCTGACTCACGGCCACACGACCCACTTGCTGGCTGCGCCGCTCCTGCGCGCAAGCTGACACCCTCCTTCTCCGGGCGATGATGAAGCCCTTTGCCTCACCCGGCTCCCAAGTGCGGTCGGCTACATCATCATCTATTTGTGTTTCATCGCACTGCTGTCCTCATCACCGGTCTTGGTATGCAGAGGCTGACCCCTCAAAAACATGACCTCCCATGCCACTCTCAACATCTATACTTTGCGCCTACTGCAAGAAGCAGGGGAATATTGGCCCCATTTCTTCGCTGCCAAGTGGCTGCTGGGACTGCCCTCCTCAAATTGTTCATCCTCGCTATATAGTGGCGCTGAGCCCAGACTACATAGTGATCTTGGCTGAGGGAACCTGATGGGACAGAGGCGGGTTTAGGACAGGTGAGGGCCGCCCCCCCCCCCCGACCCGCTCCGGGCCATGCCAACTAAGGGTTGTGTCTGATTTCCCACCGACTCTTGGCTGGGGTTGTTCCCGATGTCATCTGGGAGGAAGTGGATGACCTAGTCAAAACCCAAACAAGAACCTTGGGTTGCTAGTCAGTACACGGCGCTAGATACAGCGGCAGTTGTGGCCTCACCGAGTGACCCCTGCTGTGACGTCCCCTTGCTGTGCTGCGACTGGGCCTGGAATGTTTGTGCCTCTGCCCCTCGCAGGTGAAGAGCCTGCCACCTCTCTATCTGACATCTGTTTGTTCTAAAATGTACAGACAACTGTTTGATGAAGATATCTGTATATGATAAAAACACACCCCGTATTTGATGGGCCCAAAAGAACCCCGTAACAAGCTTGGTAACACTTGGATATAAATTTTCGCTCACAAATGGGCAGGAAAAAATTGGGTTGTATGTGCCGTTTAAAAACTCTGTGTATTTTAATGAATATAAAAGCACAAACAGGCTTAATTAACCATAGGATATGAATTATGCTACAGAATTTCTTCTGTGGCGGTGAAAAACAAAGTTTCTTTTACTGAGTACAACTGCAGAACAACGATTAATTAACCCCTGGATGTAAATTGCGCAAAAGAATTGAGCAACCACAAACTACTAGCTTTGTAGCGTGTTACAATTGTGTGTTTTCTACGCCACACAACAAGAGAAAAAATTGTAATTAACCTTTGCTTGTGAATTAGGCTACAGGAAAAATTTATATATTTTGGCGTTGAAAAGACGGTTTCTTGGGAACAACCACAGCTGAAAAAAAAACGCTTAATTAACCCTGGATGTAAATTGCGCCAAAGAATTGAGCCACCACAAACCCGTAGCTTTGTAGCGTGTTACAATGCGGTGTTTTTTACGCCACACAACAAGAGAGAAAATTGTAATTAACCTTTGCTTGTGAATTATGCTACAGGAAGAATGTAAATATTTTGGCTTTGAAAATGACGGTTTCTTGGGGTCACCCCGTGAAAAACAACGCTTAATTTAACCACTGGAGTAAATTGCGGCCCAAAAAAATGGGGCCACCACATTCTAGTAGCTTTGTTGCTTGTTACAATGAGGTGTTTTTTTAACGCCACACAATAAGAGATAAAATTGTAATTAACCCTTTTCTTGTGAATTATGCTACAGGAAAAAAAAGTATATATTTTGGCCCTTGAAAAGGGCGGTTTCTTGGGATCACCCCAACTGAAAAACAAGCTTAATTAACCCTGGATGTAAATTGCGCCAAAAAAATTGAGCCCCCAAAAACTAGTAGCTTTGTAGCTTTTTACAATGCGGTGTTTTTTTAGCCACACAATAAGAGATAAAATTGTAATTAACTTGCTTGTGAATTATGCTACAGGAAAAATTTATATATTTTGGCGTTGGGGAAAAAAAGACGGTTTTCTTGGGATCACCACAACTGAAAAAACATGCTTAATTAACCCTGGATGTAAATTGCGCCCAAAAATTGAGCCACCACAAACATATTTTTAGCTTTTTAGCTTGTTAACAATGCGGTTGGTTTTTTTGTTAAAAACGGCTTTACCCCAAAAAGATAAAATTGTAAAAATTAATTCTTGCTTTGTGAAATTATTTTGCTAAAAAGGAAAAATTTTATTAATATTTTTTCTAAGGTTTTTTTGAAAATGACGGTTTCTTGGGATCACCACAGCTAAAAACAACGCTTAATTAACCCCTGGATGTAAAAATTGCGCCAAACAATTGAGCCACCACAAACTAGTAGCTTTGTAGGTGTTACAATGGGTGTTTTTTACGACACAACAAGAGATAAAATTTAATTAACCCTTTGCTTGTGAATTATGCTACAGGAAAAATGTATATTTTTGGCTTGAAAATGACGGTTTCTTGGGATCACCACAGCTGAAAAACAACGCTTAATTAACCCCTGGGGTAAACTGCGCCAAAGAATTGAGCAGCAAAAATGAAGTGGTATTTGTATTGTAAAAAACGCTTTTTCTTTAAATGAATACAACAGGAACTGGCTTAGATCCCCCCTTTGGGTAAATTTTAAAGTGCTGTGAGCAGATAGGATTTAAATGTTTATGCAGCTGCAGTGGACGCCCCACTGGATTTCAGATCCAATACCCAAAAAATCTGAAAATAGAACGTTAAGAGGGAAACAGTCTCTGAGACAAGTGAGACACCCCACAAAAATCGCTGTAATAAAAAATCAGTTCTTCAGTAACAATCAGCCGCGGCAGCACCTTCCCTGATCAGTACAGTGAGAGCGGTATGAGCTCCCAGCTTCGCGCCCGGACTTATATAGTGCGGTGACGTCACAGAATCCCGCCGGTCTCTGATTGGCTTCATCTCTGCACATGTCATGCAGGCTATGCCCTTCTTCCTCCCAGAGTGCTTTGCCCCATGTAGCGCCATGTGCTCGCAGCCATTTTATCAATCAAAAGCACACTTCGTTCACCCGAAGTCCCCCAAACTTCGACTTCGTTCAGAACCAAAGTTTTCCTGAAATTCTAAACGAATTCCACTTCGTTAGAATCAATTCGCCCATCTCTAGTCATCACTAATTCCCATTTATCTGGTTCACCATCCACAGATAGTCTTCACCAAACATAATTAATCTCAACATGGGTTCTCATCAGTTTATTATTTTTTATTTATTCATTGATTTTTCTTGACCATATTTTTTTTCTTTTCAACCGGTCATCTCAAATTTTTCCAATAGGAAGTTTATTTCACATATATCTTTTCATAGCACAAATATATCTCCAATTTGTATTTGATCTAGTTAAAATGATGTGTGCACATTCTGCTATTGTAGTAAAAAATTGGATTTATGTGTAGTTATTTCTTGCTACAAGTGCTCTGTCTCTAAACCTTAAATCTTATGCATTATATATTTTATATTTAATCTAACTTTGCATTATGTTTTCCTGGACACATGTGAAGTGGGTATTTTATTATCCACAATTCAGTTACGTCAGCCTTTTGGTAGCAGTCTAAATTAACAGACATTCTAATGAGGAAAAGTGTGTGAACTATGGGAAAAAGTTGATGAGATGACTCCAAATCACACCAGGTAACTTAACATATTGAGTTTGGCCAAAGGAAAGTATATACATCAAAGACACCTTGGTCAGAATCCAGGTTTTCCACAACCCACTGTGTGTTGTCCTCCCATGACAGCTACGTTTAAGCTGAATGTCACAATCTCCTACCCCCCACAGAGGTGCGCACATCTGCCTTACATACCAGATGTACTCCGGATCTCCCACTACTCAAAGCCCTCTTCCTCGCCGTTTGTAACGGATATCTCCCTCTAACCAGTTTCTACTATTCATTATTACTGATGCTAGTTGTCACTGATCGCGCCGCGGCCCGTGCTTTGGACCGCAGTCGCGTCCCTGCCCCTGTGTCTGGGTCCGCTGTGGCTCCCTGTGTGGGACTTACAGCGGCAGTGTCAGTTTTCTCTACACCTGCTTCTGCTCAGTGTTACTCACCTGGTCCTGCTTCCACGCGTGTCCGTCCTCTGTGGCTTCCCCAGCATGTGTGTGCACCCCATAGGGCACGTGCCAGCCTGCGGACATTTATGCACACAGTGCTCCTGCTTCCTGCCCGTGACCCCTGACCCTTTCCTTCATAAGGAACTTCCTCCCTGGACTCAGGGTCAGTTCGTTGATGTTCTTCATTAGAGCTAGACCTCTGCTGCTGAGCTCCTGCTGTGTTAACTCCTTGGTTTCCACTGTGTCTGCTGAAGCTCTGCATTAACCCTGCGCTGTCCAGTTACCTGCTGAATTCCTGACGTATTGTCCTCCAGTTTCTCACTGCTGTTTCCTGCTGCTGTATTACTCTTTCATCACCCTGGGACTGTGCATCCGTTCTACAGCATCTGCTTATCCACCATCTGTCCTGCACTTCGGCTACCCACCGCTTGCACCACCATCTGCACCCGTAGTGGGCCCTGAGGGTCCCCTCTACCAGGACGTCTCTGGCTTTGTGGCCAGTAAACGTGACACTAGTGCTCTCTTTCCCCACTTACAAGCTACAGATGTCATTTGATAAAGGCCTGGTGGCCGAAACTTTAACGGACATCTGCATCTTGTTCTCCCACGACATTTGTATTTTCATTCTAATAATATTAGGCAGTAATCTCTTCCCCTACCATTGTTATACCTTTGTTACAGTATATGGAGTGATTTGGCATAATTTTTCTCTGCTTTCTAAATAAACTTGTGTACCTTAATTTCATTCATATTGGTGTGCCGGTGTTCATATACTTTCTATAACTCTTCTGTCAAACATAGGTCAGTGTCCTGTATCTTATTCTTGACAGAGCAGGTTTCCCGTTTCTACAAAATCCCACTATTCTCCTCTGTTAGCATCAGACCTTTGGCTTCTGTGTAGTTATCCTACGGTAATCAATACATATTTTATTATTTCCGGCTGTTAATTTTCTAATTCTTTTTGTGCTTTGTTATCCATTCACTTAATAATATATAACATTTTTCCACTAATTTATTATTCTGCTAGTTTATTATTTAGCATGCTTCTCACGTCCTGCTGAGGTCTTTATTTTGGAGGTAACACACAATTTTTTTTTAACCTATGTTTTAAGATTCCTACACTGTGTCACATTCTAAGGGAATAGAACTCTGGTTGTTCGAATCCTCTGGGCCACCGTGAGCGTAGATGGTATAACTCGCGGTGGTAGCCAAAGTGCAGGGCAAGGACAGAAGGTGCTGGTACAGCTGACAAGACAAAGCAGGTATAGCCATAGCCAGGCAACGTAGGTCTCAAGTGGTAACAGACTGGTACAACGGCAGACAGTCAGCAGGTAACGTACTGGTGCAGCGGCAGGTATACAGTAGGAAATGTACAGGTAGCATATTGGTAAGGCACAGGTAAACAGCAGCAATACAGCAGCCAGGGGTCAAGCTCTTTGTAATGGAAAACAAGGAACTAACACTGGAGCAAGGGTAGGAAGTTCCTGAGTAAACAGAGGTCACAGGTTAATTTGCAGGTAATGGGTACTGTACCTTTAAATACTCGTGCGCACACATGGCACAGAAGCCAGAGAAGACAGACATAAGCTGGAGCAGGAAAGTGGACTGGTGATTTATTGTCATGGGGACCGTCTGCCCGTCTCTGACCACAAACCTCTGTCCCCGACTACATCTCTGGATTCCAATTCTGTACCACGCATTACCCTGGCCGCCATCGCAAGCAAGTCACGTCAGGGATAGCGACCTGGTAGCCTCACACCGCAGCAAGTCCATCCCGCTTTGCAGCAGGCTCTAGTGAATACCGGGGGCTACTTAGACTCCGCTCCCTGGCGTGGCTTAACTATCATCGCTTGCGGTGGTCCAGCGAATCCACCAACCCGTTACAGTACAATCTGGCCATGGATTCCGCCAGGGAACCTTTGCCCGAGCTCCGGGACGTCACGACGGCCGTCGCCAAGCAGAGCCAGCATATTGACCAGCTTGCGGCCATGATGCAGAACCTTGTCGCCCGTCTATCTCCGCCTGCGGCTGCTGTCGCCACGCCAGCACCAGTTGCTCCTGCAGCCATGGCTCTACCTGCTCCTGCACCGTGACCTTCTCTGCATCTGCTGCTCCCTTCACGCTCTGATGGAGACCCCAAGAAGTGCCGTGGCTTCATCAGTCAATGCTCCATCCACATCGAGATGTTGGGGCATCAATTCCCTACCGAGCGGGCTAAGTTGGCCTTTATAATTAGCCTCTTATCGGGGGAAGCCTTGGCCTGGGCCACTCTGCTATGGGACCGAGGAGATCGGTTGACGGCAAATCTACAAACCTTCCTCCAGGGGTTCCGCACCATCTTTGAGGAACCTGGCCGCACCTCCTCCGCTGCCGCTGCTCTGCTCCGTCTCTGTCAGGGCGACTCTACCGTGGGTCAGTACTCCTTGCAGTTCCGCACCCTAGCCTCTGAGCTGGACTGGAATAATGAGGCTTTGGTGGCGACCTTCTGGCAAGGCCTTTCTGGGCGTATTAAAGATGAGCTCGCTGGTCGGGACCTGCCATCTGCTCTGGACGAACTGATTCGGTTGGCCACCCGAATTGATATACGGTTTGCCGAGAGACAACAAGAGCTCTGCCTCCAACGGGAGGTCTCCTGATCACGCCGGCTACCTCGTCTGGCTCCCGTTTTCCAACAACCTCCACTTCCTCTGCCAATGGTTCCCGAGGATGAACCCATGAAGGTCAAGAGAGCACACCGGACCCAGGAGGAAGGCTCGCAGCGTTGTCAGAGGCAGCTGTGCTTCTAATGTGGCAGTTCTGGCCACTTCATTCGGGACTGTCCGGTGCGTCCGGGAAACTTTCGCACCTAGGGCTCGCAGGAGTGGCATCCCTCGGTGTCAGTGCGGCCCATCTGACCATTCCCCTATTCTGTGGAGTTTTGCCAGACAGCACCTTCCAAGCCACTGCCTTCCTTGATTCGGGGTCCACTGGAAACTTTGTCAGCCACGCACTGGTGTCCAAATATCGTCTTCCGGTGACCCCTCTGCAGAAACCCATGTTCGTCTCCTCCGTCAGTGGTGAATGCCTAAAGGACGCTATTCGGTTCTGCACTGCGCCCCTCACCTTGCAGATAGGCGCCCTACACAAGGAGACTCTGAAACTTCTGTTCTGCCTCGCTCCTCTTCTGAAATCCTCTTGGGTCTCCCTTGGTTGCAAGACCATGCTCCGACCTTAGACTGGAACACGGGTGAGATTATCCGCTGGGGTCCTGCGTGCCACTCCCGATGCCTTCCTGTACTCCGTCCAGCTCTACGGCCCGCCTCTGTAAAGTCTACAAAGCCTCTGCCGGGTCTGCCCACTCCTTACCAGGATCTAGCCAATGTCTTTTCTGAAAGACAGGCCGAAACTCTTCCCCCGCACCGGCCGTTCGACTGTCCTATTGACCTGCAACCCGGTAGTACTCCTCCTCAAGGCAGAGTCTATCCTCTTTCTGTCCTAGAGACTAAGGCGATGTCGGAATATATCTAGGAGATCTCCATAAGGGCGTCATACGCAAGTCTTTCTCGCCTGCTGGGGCCGGTTTCTTCTTTGTCGAAAACTACACAGAAATAGTCCAAATATAGGACCAATACTGCTCCCTTAAGTCAGTGCTGGTCTTCTGTAAGCGGCAGCACTGACTGCATATACTGCGCTATTAGGCGCAGGAGTAGACGCGGGACGGGGTTCTCGGAGCATTATGAGATAGACGCGCCCGGCATCCAGTAGCAGCATTGTCTGCATTTAGCACCCTGTTGCATGCAAGTCTTTATTATTGGTGTCCACAATCCCTGTATGTCATGAGAGATATTCTTTTCCTCTCATTAGGAATGTTCCACCAATAATTGTAATGACATTCATCTTTAAGGTAGGACAGTTGTATTATTAATATTGTCATACTGTAACAAGCATCATAGTTTGGTGAGTGTCCTCTATGCATATCATCCTTAGCTTGCATGTACGACTAATTATGGCAATATATATCATCTGTTTATTGTAACTTCATTGTCATGTGGTTGTCATATAAATGTTATTGTTTTTAGGCATACTAGCCATCTTTTGGTAATTTGTGAATTTATATACCCTTGCTTCTTTTTTCTCCCCTAAAAAGTCCCCTGAGGAGATCTTTACGTTATTCGGGGAAGGTTGAAACATGTTGGGACTGGGATTTATAGGTTATTAAGTGTTTAGGGTTAGGTTCCTGGCGGGAACGCCCTTATTGGGGCGATTACCCCGCGCTTCAGTAGGCTAGGATATTTATAGCAGTTAGGGTGTTTTAGGGTTAGAAATTGCAGGTTTTTTCTTCTTTTGGGGGGATTGTGTTTGGTCTCTACGTGTATTTTGTATTGGATTTTAGTTTTACTTATTAAAAGTTATATTTTATTGGTATTCCCTATTTGACAAGGTGTTCTTTGTCGAAAAGAAAGATGGTACTCTCCGGCCCTGTATCGATTATCAGGGACTTACCAAAATCACTATAAAAAATCGATACCCCTGCCTCTGATCTCAGAGCTTTTTGTTCGCCTGCGTGCCGCAAAATTTTTTTCCAAGTTGGACTTACGTGGAACATACAACTTGATTCCTATCCGTGAAGGCGATGAATGGAAGACGGACTTTAATACCCGAGATGGCCATTTTGAATATCTCGTCATGCCATTTGGCCTCTGCAATGCTCCGGCGGTGTTCCAGAATTTCGTCAATGAGATCTTCCACGATCTCCTCTACGTCTGTGTTATCGTCTACCTGGATGACATCTTTAGTGTTGAGCGATTTTTATCGACAAAGTTGAAATCGGCAAGGTTTTTATGGTGATCGAAATTTCCAGATCATGCGATAATTAAGGTTAAAATCTGAGCATCATCTATTAAGATCGCGCCTTTTTCGGCGCTTCCTGTAATTTTGGCGGCCAGCAAATCAGATGACAGAATAGAGCAGGGTGAGATGTGTGTGCGACGTCATGACTGGGATGTGTATGGTTGCGATTGGCTGGAAAAATCACAT
Organism: Phyllomedusa bahiana; assembly: GCA_025379985.1. Classification (NCBI taxonomy): domain Eukaryota; kingdom Metazoa; phylum Chordata; class Amphibia; order Anura; family Hylidae; genus Phyllomedusa; species Phyllomedusa bahiana. Next base: position 2,256 of record JAODAL010011065.1, on the reverse strand, counting down.
GACCTCGTTTTACATAGAACAGCGTTTCCTGTTTCAGCCTCAGTGTCTCTCAGCATCTCATAGGGATAGGACCTGCGCTCTGCCTGTGTCCAAACAGCTCAGCGAAATTAGTCTATTTCTGCACAGAGAAACCTCTACTATTAGCTGTGATCCTTCCAATTTAGTTATATTAGAGATTTGAAGATTTTATGTAGTTAGCTAGAGAATTTTAAAGCAGCATCTACCGCTGTAAATTCACGGCGGGGGGAGCAAGGGGGGGCCCCCGCGGGCGAACACAGACAAGCTCTATCTATAAAGAACACTGGATAAAGTTCACCAAGACTTAGTGTAGACATTGTAGTGGAATATCTTTATTATTAACAGTTTGCTATTGAAATATTTCCTGGATATTGGGCAGCCTGAACTTATATTGGATACACATCATTTCTAGTAACTGCAGGTCTCTTTGTTAGGTGCAAAACTCCACTTTTATTATCAGTATACATTTCAGATATGTGTTCATTTTAATTTTACCCATTACACCTGTGACTGTTGATATATCCACCTTGCAGTTAAATTACAATCCAGCAATCTTGTAGTCAGCACAGGTTGTTTGTTGCCAAAAATACCGTGTATGATACGAAAACATAACAGTTACTTGTTTTTTGACTTTTGCACACCCAGCATTGTTCATTGACGCAGTGTAACAAATGCAGGTAGTGGATCCGCTGGACCACCGCAAGCGATGGTGTAAGCCGTACCAGGGGACGGAATCTAAGTAGAACCCGGTTTTCACCAGAGCCCGCCGCAAAGCGGGATGGACTTGCTGCGGCGGAGAACTACCAGGTCGTCCCACTGGCGTGACTTGCTTGCGGTGGCAGCCAAGGCAGTGCGTGGTACAAAATCGTGAGACGTAGGCGAAGTCGGGGACAGGCAAGAGGTCAGGGCAGGCGGCAATGGTTCGTGGTCAAGACACAGAGCGAAGACGGTTCGGTACACGGTAGACAGGATACAAGGCAGAAGAAGCTTTCTCTGAAGGCAGTAACGCACTAAAGATCCGGCAAAGGTGACCCGGAAGGAAGGGGGTTAAATAGGGTCACCTGCAGCCTTAACCAATAATGGGCGTACTGCCCCTTTAAATCCTGGAGAGCCGGCGCGCGCGCGCCTAAGGCGCGGGCATGCGCACTCCGGCCGGCCAGGAGAACGGGAGGACGCGGGAGCGCGGAGAGGTAAGCGGGCAGCCGGGACCCGACCCGCGGGACCGGCAGGGGCCGCCGGACCCCGGCGGGTGGCCGCACGAGTGCGCCCGCAGCCCGGGCGAGGGGCTGCGGGACCACTCGTGACAGTACCCCCCCCCCCCCAGGCCTCCTCCTCTTTCTGGTTCGGAGGAACCGCAATATGAGACCGCGGTCCAGGATGTTTCCCTCAGGTTCCCATGATCTCTCCTCCGGGCCGAACCCCTCCCAATCAACCAAGAATTGCCGTTTACCCCTAACCGACCTCATAGCCAAGATCTCTTTGACCGCAAATATGTTGGAGGCTACAGACTCAGGAGAGGGAGGGACAACTTTTCTGGAGAAGCGGTTCAACACGACAGGCTTCAGGAGGGATACGTGAAAAGAATTAGGGATCCGCATGGTGGGTGGGAGTCGGAGCTTATATGATACTGGATTAATACGGCTCAGGATTTCAAAGGGCCCCAGGAAGCGTGGACCCAGCTTGTAGCTGGGGATTTTCAACCTGACATATTTGGCGGACAGCCAGACTTTGTCTCCGGGAGTAAAGATTGGAGCTGGTCTCCTCTTTCTGTCCGCCTGGGCCTTCATACGGGCAGCAGCACGCTGCAGGGACTGACGAGTCTGCCTCCAGATGCCAGATAAGTCGTGGACCAAGGCATCTACAGAGGGCACCTCGGAGGAGGAGGGCAGAGGGAGAGGGGGGCGGGGATGCCGACCATATACAACAAAAAAGGGAGACGCGCCCGAAGCCCCGGAATCCAGTGAGTTGTATGAGAATTCGGCCCAGGGTAGGAGGTCGGCCCAATCATCCTGGCGAGCAGAAACAAAATGACGTAAGTAACTGCCCAGAATCTGATTGACCCTCTCTACCTGCCCGTTAGATTGCGGATGGTAGGATGAAGAAAAGTCTAACTTCACCTGCAATCGGGAGCAGAGTGCGCGCCAGAACTTGGACACGAACTGCACCCCACGATCAGAGACGATGTGCTGGGGCAGGCCGTGCAGGCGGAAGATGTGACTAAAGAACAGGGAGGCAAGC
>JAODAL010011064.1:0-101900 GCA_025379985.1 Phyllomedusa bahiana | reverse complement strand
CAACCCTTGCTGTTTCGGGCCTAATTTTTTCCCTTTCCATGTAAGCAAAGCGAACTCCAAAACGATTGCTCATCGCCAAAAGACGACGCTGCAGACAGAGGTGCTTTGCAGCTACTGTGATGGGAAAAAATTAAATAAAATCTAAATATTTAGTAAACAATTGTGCATACATTAGGGCTTGTTCACACGAGGTTTTTGTGAAAAGCGCATCCGCAAAGCGGATCTGAAAAACGCAACAGTTGATACTTTATTTGGATCCGTATTGTATGCTTTTTGACTTGCGTTTTCGGATCTGCTTTGAAAAGGGGGGAGGGAAAAAATCAATCCCTCCCCTCTCCCCATTCATCACCCTGCCCCACCCATTCATCACCCTCCCGCCTCAGTGGGCCGCCCCCAGCCATTCTCTCATCTCATCCCTCAGCCCCTCACCACCCACCATCCATCCATCCCCGCAGCCCCACCGTCCCAGCCATCCATCCACCCCCCTGCAGCCCTCACCCCAGCCAATTTCCCCCCTAAACCAGTCCCGCCATCCCCCCCTCCGCAATACGCTTTTCGCATCCCTTTCAGGAAGCAAACGCCGGGAATCGTACCCAGTGTGGAGCCCTTTTTTGGGCAGGTGCCCAAAAACGGACTCCATTATTCCCTAGGGCTTTCATTGCGTAAAAAGCAATAAAAAATTGCATGTCAACTTACAGCATGCGAAAAGCGCAGTGCAGGAGAGCTCTCAAAAGCGCATCGCCGATCACAAAAACGTCGTGTGAATAAGCTCTTACATGAAAAAACCCTACACATGTTGGGTATTTACATGACTAATATGCATTTTTATGTTCATACTGCAAATTTTTTTTCTTTAGATTGCACAGTAGTTTCTATGTAAATTGAAACTATTCCTACCAAATACAACTTTTCCCAAGTCCTCCTACAACTATGTCCATAGACCAGATAAAAAAAAGTTAGGACTGAAATGCAGGGAGGCAAAAACCTGAAAAACTTAGCTGGTCATCAAGGCCTTTTCAGGCCTGGTGCTTAAGAGTTTAAAAAAAAAACTATTCCCATTACATTGCTGTTCTGATTTTGCTTCTCTTTAGGGCTGGAAGCAAATTGTATTTCCTGCTTTTGCACACAATCTTCCCTAGTTACCAACCATCTCTTTGCTCTTGCAGGCTTCAGCACTGTTTGGATTGGTGTTTTCACTCCCTGCTGTGTTTCTTATCTTTTAAGATGGGAAACTTTTTTTACTTTTTTTCTAAAGCTTTAAGGGGGTTTTGTGTATCGCTTCATCAGTTCGTGTGTTTCAATGTAATCTGTTTCTCGGCTCTTCAAATCCAGGAGCGTTGCTTCCTCTACCAGCTAGGTGTTTATCCGAAGGGGGATGACCTGATTCTCCCCCTTCACTGTTCATGCCCCTTTGCTTCCCACCCCCCTCCCCTGTCTGAGTCCACAAAATCACTGCTCTTCCTCTCCCTATGCAGCTTTTTTGTAAGAGCTGTTTGTTTACATACCCCAGCCCCGCTTCAGTTAGACAGTCTTCTATGAACTCCGAGCACTGATTTCTTCCCCCCTTTCACAGGGAGGTTTGTACAGTTTTAAACCTCTTTTTGAACTCTCCCCAAGCCAGATCTGTCTCTTTCTATGTTTACACAGGGCTTTAGGCACGAGCACAATTCTGCTGTTTTCTGTTTGGGTAAAAGCCGCTTCAGTTCATTGGGGATGCTAACGTGCAGAGTGAAATGTTCCCACCCCTTATCTGAGTGAGAGAGCAGAATGCAGCCCCCCTAAAATTATGCCCGGGGGGCCAGACAAATGTAGTTTAAATAGAGCCAGCAGCCCAATGAAATGCAAGAGGAGGGGTCCGACCGGCACGGGGGCCTGTGTTTACCAAAACAAAGAAAAAAAAATACTGTGAGAACAAAGAAGCTTTGTAATGACATCCAAATTTTAAAGTTTTGTTTTCACTGTCCCCTTATTCTGAAGACCATTTAATGAAATGATAAAACCCCTTTAACCTTTTTAGAGCTCTGTAGCCTTGTGCACTGCCGTTTACAAACCTCCAGCTGGAATGTCTCTGGCATATCAGCTCTCCTATTCTTAACCAAGCCTGTCACAATCACTATTGTAGAACCACCCCGATCCTGACCAAGAAGTGAGGGAAAGAAGCTAGCTGTGACTGTAACAGCATGGTGAGACATCCCCTTTAATAACCAAGCTATTTTGTTCTACCTCCTTCCAAGACCCTTTATTTTTTTGTTTTTCCATCAACCTAGTCATTAAGGCTAATGCAAACCATTGAATTTTTAAAAAAATTTCATATTTTGGGGGTACATATGATATATTATGTAACTTCTATTTAATTTTTTTATTTTTTTTAAATACCCCTTCCATTGTTTTTAATTTTTTTTATTTTTTTTTTACAGTGGTACCCATGCATTTTAAATTAATTTGTTATTTGGGTCCCTACAATTGTAAGAATGTGACAGTCATTTTTTTTCATATGTACTGCTTCTCAACAAATAAGTGTGTTTGTAAAAAAAAAAAAAAATTCTGTTGCCACAATCCAATCTGTAAATGGAACTGTATAAAGGCAATGCCTGATGTATATATCTGTTTACTATTCTTACACAATGAAAATGGTTTGTGTTGCTGCATATCAAGACCCATCAGAACCCCCATCATTGTCCTGCACAGTCACAGCTTGACCTGTGCAGCGGACATTGCTTTGTGGGAACACCGCTTTAATAGAGGCAGTATTCGTATCTGGCATAGACGCGGATGAGCGCCATTTCAATGAGACTAGCCCATGTCTCTTCTCTTAGGGTATGTTCACACAGCGTATTGGGGTGGCATAATACGCTGGGTGTTTTGGAAGCACGTGCTGATCAGTGTGCAATTCCAAAACCGTAGGAGGTATGGGGGGGGGGGGGGGGGGGGGGCGGGGGGGGGGGGGGGGGGGGGGCGGCACCTGGCCGGCCGGCCCCATTGACACGCACCGTCAGCGCCGCAAACAATTGACATGTCACTTCTCTCCCCGAGTGTACGATACGACCGTATTGTACGCCTGGGGAGATGAGGCGTGATCCACAGCTCTCTGACACCTATGCATTACTGTAATTGTGGTGAGCATTTCGCCGCGTATAAAGCGCAATACCTGGCAAAACGCGCACCCAAATACGTGGCAAAATAAGCCGTGTGAACATAGTCTTAGAGCGGGATTCCATGAGGATCCATTCAAAGGAATAAACATGGTCATGTTTTTGTATCTGGGCCATGGATTTGAAATCCATAGTGTGGAAAATCCGCATAGTAGTTCACTGGATGAACCGTATCGCGGATTGGCCAATCAAGTGAATTACACAAGAATTTTAACCAGGAATTTAATGCCGCAGCCGCAGTAAGTTCTTCATTAGAATCCGTCTTGTGAAGTTTCCATAAGAGATGAGGATCCTGACCTGAGACCGCTCTTTTCTACTTATGCAGAGTTCAGTTTTCTAACAGGTTGTCTGGAAGAGCTTGTTTCATCTTTTATGCAGACTTTGAACCAGGAGGAGATGAGAAGTAATGGGGTGGTCATAGGGTGCAGTCCTATCGCACGTACCTGTCAGATCTGCCTGTGACAAATACTGAATGTGTGAACACAGTAGGAAAAGTCCACATGACTTAGTCGCAGATTCCACACAGGATCCATGTCCGATTCCACATCAAAATCTGATTGCAATCCGCCTCCCATTGTTTTCAGTGAGGCCTCCACATGTCCGTGCAGACCAAGTGGAATATCCTAGCGCAGAGTCCAAATGATCATTGCCAGAAATAAACCCCAGAAGTGTCATGTCCCGGGTTTGAATCCAAATGTGCTCAGACTGAGTTGGATAGCCAAGATGAGGTTTAAGACCCATCAAAATGGGGCTCCTCCATGTCCAGAAATGCAGCAATTCATAGTCTGTGTCTAAATCGATTTAAAAAAAATCTAGATTTTGAGACTCAGATTCCGCCGTGTGTTTGCACCAGATTTTTAGAAGCGGATTCCGCCGTGCTTTTGCACCAGATTGTCCATTTCGGGTAAATCCATTGAGTGCACATGCCCTTAGGCTGGAATCTCCCGTGTTTGCAAACCAGTTGTGGAACCAGAAGTAAGAACATTACAGCGAAAAGACCTAATATTTCTTTTTCCACTCGTGCTTGTCTGAATTGCACGGTGCATGTGCAGTCCCAAGATTACGAGATGGAAAGCACGTATACTGACTGATTTTATGGGTATTTCCATCTCCTTGATTAACAATAAATGGTAAATATTCTTAGCAAAAGCATTCATTCTAGTGATACAGCAGGTTATCTATCCTGCTTGTTTACAGACCATTCCCTGGTTACTGACTTCCTTTTGTGCTTGAATCGCCAAGCTTCCTGCTGCTAAAAAGACACAGCAGAGAGTTAGGTGGTCGGTAACCTACAAAACCCATCTGTAAACAAGCAGGGTAGATAACCTGCTTTATCTTTTAAGTGAAGCCAAATCAGAACAGAAATGTATTTGGTAAGAATGTTTACCTACACGTTTAAAACTAATCAGTGAGTTGGGAATAGCCCTCCAAGTGGAGGTGGGCGCAGCCCGTGTGGGCACTGTGCCAGCAAGTCAGGAATTGGATATCAGACGTGTTTACAGAAAATCCCATTCTATGTACTGCTTGGATATAGGTGACATGTAATTGTAATCTGTGAGAATATCCCGCTGACCCTCTATGTAATGGCCTAGCTGCCATTGTGCTGGTGATTTCACCCCGTGCTTCCAGTGAGAACAGTAGCGGTTATATGTGGTGATTATACCGTCATCGCTATATTTAGAGCCACATCAACACACTTGGCTGTTTTGTCTTAGTTGCCAAGTTAGCAGAGCATTCAGGAGCACGGTGGGCTTGTCCGACATCTCCTTGCCCTGGTTGGCTGTGGTAGGAGCGGAATAAGGATCCTATTCTCGCCCTCCTTACACAGAAGGCTTTTCTCATGTTGCCAGGGTTGTATAGAGGCCAATGGGAGAATAAAATCCTCTCCGGCACATTCATGCCTGTGACTTGGATTACGGAGTACATTGTACTCGGGACTTGTTTGGTCACTTTCTGAGGCAGCATTATATGCAGGGAATTGGATGCACTAACAGTATTATTTTAACTACTATTGTGTCTTCTTTAAATGGGTCATCCAGCTTCAGTAAATAAAGGTTACTCATTGTAAAAAAAAAAATTATCCCTCCTTCCAGTATACTCTGTATCCATAGCTCACTGTTTTCAAGATCTCTGCTTGCTGTCATCTCATAGGGACCTTTATTGGCAACTTCCAGGGACTACAGTCCTGTCCTGGTCATGTGATATTGCACTACAGCCATCAGTGCTTTGTCTTTTCGCAAGTTGTGTCCATTATTTAAAGCACAGGTGTCAAACTGGTGGCCCTCCAGCTGTTGGGAAACTACACCTCCCATCATGCATTTGTATAATCTGTAACAGTGGGCATGATGGGAGTTGTAGTTTCCCAACAGCCAGTTTGACACCCCTGATTTAAAGGGAATCTGTTGCCATTTTTTTTTTTTTTTTACTTCTTAAATCAAGCCCCTGATCCATATTCTTTTCCTCTCAGTCAGTTTTATTTCCTGGTTGTAGATTTCTCTATTCGGCCGCTTATATATGATTGTGGGGAAGACATTCTTGCTTGCACTGCTTTAACAGCAGTAAGAGATACTTTACAGCAGCTTCATGCACATAGGATTCTTAAGACAGATTCTGTCCCATAGACGTCTATAGGAGAGTTTCCACTGTGAAGGGAGAGGGGGAGCTGTGACATCTCCTCTTGTGACTGGTGGATTCTGTTATCTGTACACAATGGTGTCTCCTTTCAGTCCGACCCTGCTGTTACTGATAATGAGCAGACTGCTGAAAAGCTCTCTAAACAGAACAGAAAGTGTCAGACTATTATTAGGCCTAGTGGCCAAAGTGAAAACTGCAGGACTTAAGAATTATTAAAAAAAATATTGAAAGTGATATGGAAAATTCCTACAAAATGTGTTTAACATAAAAATGTGAGTTAAACAATAAGTCATTTTTTGATGACACATTCCCTTTAAGGAACAGGGCAGTGTTTTTTTTTTTTTTTTTTTTTTCCGTTTAAAGTTTACAATGAAGGTCTATATTCGATAACTGCAAGCAAAGAATTTTAAAACTAGGAGGAATTGATACAGCTGGCTATTACTGGCCACCACTAAAAGTACACAGTGGTGGTCGGTAACCATGGAGACGAGAGAACATGTTGAAGGTGCCAAAAAAGGCCTGTATTAGGTAAAGCATGCATATTTATTTATAACATGAATTTTAAAACTTACAGTAATTGGCCCTACCAGCAGCACTTTCTGTGGTACTCCTTAAAGGTTGTGTAATAGCCATCCCCTTCGACCTCTTTAGCACTGAGCTTCCTACATTGGAGGATATCTTGGGTACCTGGGTAGGGTTGTTAGTTCTTTGCATTGCCAGTGAGTTGCTGATCAGAGCAGTGTGGGGGTGCGCGCTGGAGGTTCATATCCGGTGCTGATGACGCCACCTCTGCCAAGCAATGGCTGTGTGCTCCAGGGAAAGTGGAAAGCCGATCCTTCTGTATCCAGACCTTGGCCAAACCTGTTCACGGAGTCTAATTTCTCGGGCGCCACAAAATGATGCGTCAGGTCGGGTTCAGCCTGTGGGCCTTGAGCTTGACATGTGATGTAATGAATAATCTGTATTTGCTAAAACCAGGAGGTGAATTCCCCATGCTCTCTTAATAAGCATTAGACTGATGAGAACTAGAAGTCATTGTCCTCTGCTGATCAGTGTTCATAAATTCTGTTCGACCATTTTTTATCCCTTTCTGGGAAAGCTGGGTGACAGCCGGCATGGTTGTCAGCATAGCTCTTCTACAGCGGCTTTTGTATTGCTGTGTAATTGGACAGGATTATGTATTTGGAGCTAAATAAACCCCGTGGAAGTTGTGTTGGTTATTACCAAACTGTCATATCAATGGAAGTTGAAATTGCATAAGTACTGTAAGAACTTGGCAGAAGTGGAAACTTGTATTTAGTAACCATTTTTTAGGAGTACTTTCACATCCGTCCCTGACCCTTATGGCAAGGCAATAGTATGAAAGGCAAGCAGTCATGTAAGTTCAGCATGTTCTAGAGCTGAGCAGATGCGTTTATCATTTTGTGAGAAATGATTCAGTAGTTTGCATGTCAGTCGTTCCGATTATATTTGACTTTAGGATTCCAGTGGGTGGTCCTACTGTGACAGGCAGCTAACTCTGAAGGCACAGTCACGCAGGGAAGGCTGTCAATCAGTGAGTAACTCCACCCACTGGACTCCTAAACATGAATTAGATGAATAAACTATATGTTGCACTGAATCTGTTTTCATAAAACAGCATATCCTTCTGCTCTGCTCCTCCTGCTCTATAAGATGCTGCAAGCAAGTCATATTTTGTGTTAATTATGACCGGTTTTATTAAAGGGGTGTTCTTACAAAGTCACTTCTGCGTTAAAGGTCAGCGCATGGCTAGCTACAAGCTGACCGTCATACTTGCGGCTGCCTTCTCTGTTCATTTCATGTCCCCACGGCATGGGATTGCGGACGGTTTTTCAGACTGTCTGAAAAAACGGTCGCAAACGAGCACAATGGGCAGCAGTCCCCACTGCACGGGTTTTCCACCCGAAAAAACATTCAACATGCACATTCTTCCGTCCGGAATATGTGCAAGTGAAGGGGGAGGGCTTTTCTCCGCTCATCACGTAGAAAATCCCCCCCCCCCTCCCTCGCGGCCGTGGGGACGGCACAAAAAAACGGAAAAATATTTGACCATTGCCATGTCAGCGGGCCCTAAGAGTCGTGAATATAGTATAGCCGTATATAGTACGGCGTTTGGGGATGCCAGCCCGTAGGTTGTCATTACTCGCGGCACGTGAGCGCCATGAATAAATGACATGTCACTTATCTCCCCGCGCATACAATACGATGGTATAATACGAGCGGGTAGAGGAGGCGTTGCATAGTTCCCAGAGAACTGTGGATTCCCGTAATGATTGGGGCGCATTTCGCTCGTATTAGGCTGTGTTCACACGGCAGTAATTGCGGGATGTATTTCGCCCTGCAATTACGCGTGTGGGCGGGGCAGGGGGGATAGCAGCCCGCCGACCCCATAGACATTCATTATTCCTGGCGCGTATACGCCGCTAGTAATTGACATGTCTCTTCTCTCCCCGCTCTGCGTATTGTCTGAGCAGGGAGAGGCGATGTAATCCATAGTTCTGAGAACTGTGGATTACCGTAATGACTGGGACGTAATTCACGCATTGTGGCGCAAATTACAGGCTGAAATACGTCCCAGAACATAGCCATAGAGCACAGTACGCTCTCAATACGTGGCGAAATGCGTCCAAAAATAAGCCGTGTGAACTTAACCTTATTCGCTCACATGATCGGCTTGTGGCCAGCTATGAGCCGACCTTTAAGTGCCTTTGTGGGCGCACCCCTTTAAAGAGTCTGATACCCTGCTGCCCCTATTTCTGTTTGCCATACATAGGTCAAGCCAGCCTTGTGTGACAGATCACCCAATAATCTCCTGCAGTTCGTCATACATTAATCTTCAGAAATGGTAATCTGCTGCTGTCTGATCTTTAATGTCATTATTCTTAAATTGGTCTTCAAGCCAGTGTCTAATATTTGTTTCACATTTCTTTCAGCCTTCCCCTGGTTTGGAATGGACATTGGGGGAACACTGGTGAAGCTGGTTTACTTTGAGCCTAAAGATATCACGGCAGAAGAAGAACAAGAGGAAGTTGAAAACCTGAAAAGCATAAGAAAATACTTGACTTCAAATACAGCGTATGGTAAAAGTGGGATTCGAGATGTCCACCTGGAGCTCAAAAACTTGACCATGTGCGGCCGCAAGGGCAATCTGCACTTCATCCGGTTCCCTACGTGTGCCATGCACAGGTTCATCCAGATGGGAAGCGAGAAGAACTTCTCCAGCCTGCACACTACTCTATGTGCCACCGGAGGTGGGGCCTACAAGTTTGAAGAGGACTTTAGGACGGTATGTAGGGGAAAGGGCACTGTGTCATAAGTGGTCAGATATGGTCTCACAGTCCGGTCTTCAGAAAGCCATCCAAATATTGTGTACAACAACAAGACGTGGTAAAGAACTATTAAAATGTAGTCTTTTCCTAAAAGAATGGGAGCTTCGCCAAACACAACCTCCAGATCACAGCCTGCTGCCTTGGAGAAATGGCAGTAACACACTTTGAGACTGAAACATCTGGTTTAGGTTGCTTAAGGGAAGGTAGAAATGGATGAAGCTCCGTTCTGAAAATTTGAGTTTGAGATATAGAGAGGGCATAAGTTAGAGGCAGCTCATAAGGATGGTACAGAAAGCCAAATCTGCTGATACTTTGTCCAACAGATGCTGTGCAGAGAGGAGAGGACCGAAGACTGAACCTTGAGAAACTCCCAACAGCAAAAAATAGTGGAGACCTAGAACCAGCAACAGATACATTGAATGAGCTGTCATAGAGAAGGGAAGAAAACCAAGAGAGAGGTAGCTCTAAGGTCAATAGTCAGGCTTACCGAGTAGGAGTTTGAATTTTCTGGATCCCTCCAACACCGTAGATCACAAAGATTGAATTTTGACCACTCATTAAATTTTGAAAAATTCAGGACATCAATTTCAGCTTTAAGTAGGGCACTTTATACACAGTGCAGAAACTAGATTAAAAGGGGTCCAAAAGGCAGGTAATGAGGTGTTCACACCGGTGTGCCACATGCACCTATCGGTGTGTGGCAAATGGATAGGATATGCCATCAATGTGTCAGGAAAACTTTTGGGGCCTGCACCATCTCGAGAACAGGCTCCAAAAAGCCTTTCAGAAAGGTGAGAAGGTCGTGCGTGCGCACTGCTTTCCATTCTGTTCTATGGGAGTTCCAAGTAACTCTCATAGGAAACGGTAGTGTATTGTGCAAGCACAACCTACTACCCATCTAATGGAGACCTTAAGGGGCTGGTTTCCAAGAGAGGTGCGGGTCCCGCATATATTACCAGTAATGGAGAACATTTTTCAGTCATGTTGGTCTGTTTAAAAGAAGAGGAAAATATACGAATGGAAAAACAGAGCTTACATTTTCTAGTTTGGTGAGTGATGACAGCTGGGGAGAGGGACGGGAGTAGGTGAGAGGTAATAGGATATGTAATGCAGGTAGTAATACAAGATGAAGAGAGGAGCCTGCAGACTACTACTGATAACAAAAATGAGGAAATCCAGGCAGAGAATGGATCGATGATACTTGAAGAGCGGCAGATGAATTTACCCTGGATAGTTGTAGTCTAGTTGGCTTGTTTGGCATGGTGAAAGGTACAGTTGTAGGTTAGGCAGTTCTTTAAAGGGAACCTGCCCCATGTAACATGCTTACTGATCAGGTGGGAGCATGTTCTAGAGCGGAAGGAGCTGAGAAAATTGATTTATAGTTTAGAACGGAAAGATTCAGCAGAGCTTGTTAATTTTAATCCCTGCTTATTCTGGGTTAAGGAGTCCAGTGGGCGGTGTTATCAATAATTGACGACCTGCCTTGTAGGAGTGTGCATACAGAGATACCTGTCAATTGATAACACTGCCCACTGGACTCCTTAACCCTGAATAATTGACGACCTTCCTTGTATGAGTGTGCTTACAGAAATATCAGTTATTGACAGGTTACACCGCCAACTGGACTCCTTACCCCAGAATAAGCAGGGATTTACATGAATACAATACAAGTTTTAAGGAATCTTTCCCAACAAAACTATATAAGAATATGCTCTGCTCCTCCTGCTCTATAACATGCTACCCCCCAGGTCAGGAGCATGTTCAATGTAACAGGTTTCTTTAAATAATAAAAAGCACCATGACTTAGTGATGGCCATATGCTCATATGTTATGCCACTTCTTTTACAAGTTTTGTAAACCGAGTTTGCTACAGTAACTTTCTTCACTAATCGGCTTCTTATCCCAGTCACACCTCAGTTTACATTCTCACTACTTGAAGAGTCCTTGACTTTTGATCACAGGCTGAAATCAAAGGGCAAAGTAAGTGAAAACCTCTTAAGATTTATTAGCACATGAAGTTCCTGTGTACATGAAGAAACGGGCAGCAGTATTAGGCTATGTTCACACGGCTTATTTCGGGGCGTATTTACGGACGTGTTTACGTCCGCAAATATCTCCTGAAATACGTTTCAAATAATGAACAATTAGCTACGTGTTTGCGGGCGTAAATACGATCATAAAAATTAAGTCTCCTGTCACTTATTGAGGCGTATTTCACAACATAACTCCCCACAATAAAGAATGGGGATTGTATTTACGACGCGAAATACGTGCCACACTTTGACACGTATTTCGGGACGTTTTTGCGGATGTAATTACGTGCGTAAATACGCCCCGAAATAAGCCGTGTGAACATAGCCTAACAGGGAGCACATTATGTAACAGTCAGTGTAGGTTTAGCATTTGAATCCACAATCACAGGCAAGCAGTAAACCGTGATATCCTCCAGCCATCGGTGTATTTGGGGTTCTCCTTCAGGCACTTCCTCTTCTGCTTGACTTGGGTTCAGGTGCCTTACCTTAAAGGGGTTTTGCCACCATGTAATGTTGACGTGGGAACCTCCAAAATGGGTATTTAATCACTTTTCTAAATATATGTGAAAGCTACAGCATTTCTCAACCCCCCTTGGTTACCACAAAGCTTCCCCTAGTCACGAGGCCGCGCTTGCGTGAATCACTTCTTATCTGATGACAGGCAGAATGAATGGTCTTTTAAGGCACCGGGTAGCAATATGTTTTCTTTTGTATACAGAATAACTAGCTGTAGTGTTATTAGATCCCTGCTTTATCTGATGAAGAAGCTTTCAATCTGCTGTTTAGAATAGGTGTTCTCTTTTGTATACAGAATTCACAAGTTATAGTTTGATTATTTGAGTGAACATGTCACAGGATCCCCTTATGCAGCTCTGTACTCTGGCTGTGTGTCTGTCTGTGTGCGTCTCTGTCTCTTGCTGCTTGATTACATTAGCTGCTTAGCAGATAAGGTTTCTCCTGACAGTGCTGTCTGAGGCTCTGTGTCTTGCTGTATTGAATCCACTGTTGTACTGTTTATTAGTTCACTTAAGTTTTGAGACGCTCCCTTTGGATTCCTCACTCCCCCCTCCTCTCTCCCTCTCTCCCCTGCAGCTTCATGACTCAGTGATTTGTTGACATCTTGCTCTCATACTGAACAGAGGTCAGTACTTGGTCTGGTGGCAAATCCCCTTTAACTGGCCTATCTGGAATGTGCTTTTGGCTCCCCATGACACATTTCTAATGTCAGCGGTGCACCCACCATGTGGGATGATAAAACTGTTTGGATTTCAACTTACAGATAGTAGACAATTATAAGACAAGCCACTGAACCTCCCCTCGCTGTATATTAGGGCCCCATTCACATCTTGTTTTTCGTCCCTATTCTTTCCTCCTCCGGGACGGAACGGGATGGCCACAGGGTTCAGCAGGGCAAATGCAGTCAAAATTGGACCGCGTTTTTGCCCGATCTACTGAATGTATACTGTTTCTGTATTGGACACAAAAGCGCAGTAGATCACACTTTACCGAACATATACAGCTTCTGCGTCGGATGCAAAGGTGTGGTGTACCGTGCTTTTGTGTCTGTTGCAGGATTAGTTCCAATATGGTAAATTGGGCAAACCCAGTCCAATTTTGACTACATTTGCCTTTTACAGCTGTGGCCCAGTCGCAACTTTTCCGTGGGCCACAAAGCTGTACAAGGCAAATGTAGTCAAAATTGGACTGGGTTTGCCCAATGTCGGGATAAATTTTTCACTGTATCCGAATGAATAAGATGTAAATGTGGCCCAAAGTGTTCGGTAATGGTAGCGTCACAAGGCTGTTTTCCAGCTCTGTCGCAGTATGGGTTGTGCGGTTTTTGCACTTGGGTTTGCAGTTTTAGACATGGCTTTACGTTTTTTTGGAGGCTGTTTTTCAGCGTGGTTTTTGATGTTGACAACAAGCTTTTCTTTAAATGGTTTGGATGTGGATATGGGTGCGGATTTGAATCAAAACAGTGTGCAAACCACATGAAATTTACTTCCCTATAGTTTGGATGTTGTTTTTCTGCTCTCCATTGATTTTCTATGGACATTTTTTGAGCGTGGAAACGGCACCTAAAGAGCCTAAAAAATTGCCACGTCTGTCAGCTCTGTTTCAGCGCTGAAAAATAATAATAATAATAAAAAAAAAAACAAACATACATGAAAACATCGAGTGTACACCTGTAAGTTTTTTTTTTTTTTTTATTCTTTTTTTTTTCCACTGAAACCTATGTGAGGTGGTTTGCATTCTGTTTTGGATGCTGTTTCAGCGCAGAATCTGCTTCCCAAACGGCATCCAAAACAGCCGTGTGAACCTAAGGATGGTTCTCTGATTTCCACTAGCCTATAGTCTACTATAGTAAAGCAGAATGCAGGGTCTTTTTCTAAATCCTGAACGGGCTTGGTGGTCTTGGTCTAGGTTCACACATCTGACTTTTCCTATTGGAAATTCCTTGAATTTCTGCTGAGGATTTTTACTTAAGAGGCGGTGCTCACCTCTGATTTTGGATGCGGGTGAGCCAGTTTAAATGGGACTAACCCATGTTGCTTCTACTCTAGCGGGGATCCAATTTAAAAATTAGCTGACCATGTGTCATTGCTGTTTTGTGCATGTGCGTGTAGGTTTGCTGTCGCTTGAACTACAGCATGGTCTGCTCATTGAAGTAAATGGATTGGTTGTCCCCCCCCCCCCCCCCCTCCCCCCCCCCCCCCCCCAGGAATTACACAAGGATTTTATTGAGGAATTCAATGCAAAATCCTACCTCCCTTTAAAGTTATGCTGGTAGGTTTGAATAGACATTTGGATATTGTTTTTCAACCTGTGTAGCCCCAGCATAACAATCGACTGTTCTGTGACTATTTTTTGTATGAGACTAACGTTTATGTTCGATGATTCACAAAGGGGCGTCTATATTTTTGTTTTTTTGTTTTCCATCAATGTGAAAAATACTATATTTTGGAAAAAACTATGAAATAACTAAGTCGGTGTCTGATTTCAATGAACAGACCCAACAATGACACAGCCTGCCTTTTTAACTAGGGTGTGTTAAGGTTTCGGTCATGGTGTCCATCATATGATAATCGCTGAAAATTCTTAGCATTTGCTATTTTTCTACTCATTTTTTTTGGTTTCTACGATGGCAGGCCCTTGGGAATCTCCGTACAACAGATGTTTGATGGCTTGTTGGGTTTGTTTCATACGGCGAACTGTGTGCGCTGCAATGCACTGGGTGTTTTAGAAGTGTGCACTGGCCAGCGCATACTTCTAAATCACGGGAAAGGGGAGCTTGAACTTCTTCCTGTGTGTGTACAGAGCCATTCTTGAAATAGCATCCCCTCCGTTGTAGTGATGCTCAATGGGTATGCCTCCTTGTTCACAGGCTCCTATGACCATGAAGCTGTAGTGAAGCATCTCTAAATGCTGTTGAAAGCTGCCTCCAGGCGAGCAGATGGCCGCCCATAATTCTTATATAGAAATAAATCTCATAATCAGGTAAATAAAAAATGATTAAGATTAGAGAATATAAAGTTCAAGAAGCTGCGTTGTAGTAGATCACCATTGGATTGCTGTGATTGTTTGGATCAGGCACTTCTTCTTGTTGTCCTACTTAGATGCAGAACACCCATGCATAATCCTGCGCCCTTCTTTCTGCTATCATTGTATATAGGATATTACTATGTTTGCGTCTCTCTAAAATAGTCAGAAGAGCTGGCGGATCTACACTGATCGCTTGTCTTTGCAATGCAGCAATCGCCCCCCCCCCCCCCTCCTCCCCTCTCCCTTAAATGAGCAGGAAGAGACACCGTCTTTAGAATCCCTGGCTCGTACTTGTATTATTACCAAGTGGAACAAAGAAACGATTTGGAGCAAGGTCCAGTTCACTAGCAACTGGACAAGAGAGCAATGGAGGTTCACGTCCTGGGCCGCTATCGAGGCTTCCAGATCTACAGAAATGGCAGACGTCCATACAGCACAGTTCAGATACAAGTAGACATTCCAGCAGCTCTACATATTGCAAAATCCTAATCTCACTACCAGGTTTCATGGTCTCCTCCAGAGTTGATGAATTGGAAGAACACCTGCTGATGCTGGTCTCTATAAAACATGGAAACACAGAGATGTGTACTTCACCTAGAACAGGTGGAGAGGACCTGGTGGCAAAGTAAAAAATGTGTGAGACAACCTCCCCCTCTCGCATGCCACAATCTCTACTCCGAGGCATAAGCCACAAGGGGCATGCATGGTAAAGTATAATGGTGTTGTCTTCTGTCTGTTTCTTCGAATATTATGTGATTATGAGGAGTCTCCCACAAGGGGCATGCATGGTAAAGTATAATGGTGTGTTCTGTCCGTCTGAACATACGTGATTAGAGGAGTCCACAAGGGGCATGTATGGTAAAGTATAATGGTGTGTTCTGTCCGTCTGAACTACTGTGATTTGAGGTGTCCACAAGCGTAGGACATGTACTGGTAAAGTATAATGTCGTGTTGTTTCTGTCCGATGAATATACGTGATTAGATGTGTTTGGATCACAAACACGCATATCCCTATTGTGCACTGTAGGTCTTTCTACTTTGCTTTCAATGTAAAAACATTCGACTTTCGGTCGTTCTGACGACTTTGTGATCGTAAATGTTGTGTGCTTACATGTGTCTATCTCTTTTAGGATCGTTCTAAGAATTGTCATGTCAATTCACTTGATATACTAAAAACGCAGCAGGAGCCCTATTAATGTTATCTATTAGGAGTTGGCATGCGCTTCTGTCTGCTATCCAACACAAAGCCGTGCGTGATTGGACAGCGTATTTTAGGTTTCGGTTTGAGCACTGCAATTCTTTGTGATCAAAATCGGATTCTCCATAAACGCGTTGGTTGTGTGAACCATAACGTGTAAATGCCATTTTCCCTCTCCCCAACTACAGCTGCATTCTTTGTATATTTGTATTGAACTCCTTTTATGAAGCACCGACGGCCTTCAGATAGGGGTTTTTTTTGTTCAAACCAATTTTTTTTTAATTCTTATAGAATTTTTGGCATATTTTTGTTTTCTTTCTGTAGCCCTTTGCCATATTTAATATATATTTATATTTTATATTGTCCATCCAGCTTATGATGGCTAGTGGAATCTTTCTGTTATGGCAGAGAGAACTAATCTCATATTACTTCAGCTGTTTATCTCTATACATTCTTGGTACAAATAGAAGGTAAAGACAATGATTGCTCTATTGCTCCCTCCACAAGGATAGGTACGATTATATTAGACCTAGAGTAATACAAGAAATAGGGTAAAGTTTTTTTTTTTTTTTTTTTTTTTTACACTGGGGGAGTGGAGATTTCTTCACACTTTATCAGGTTATTGCTGATCATATTTACACGTGCTACACGATCAGAGCCCTAACCAGAAAGTACCATCAAGATATACTCTTAATGCTGCCCTATCAAAACTCAGAGGGGGAAGTCAGGATGTGGATGTGACTAAATGTCATAGAGTGTGACTTCTTAAAATACATGAGGATATACTTAGTCTTCCCCCCCCCCCCCCACCACCCTAAGTATAAAAAACAAACATTAAACAAAAAACAAACAAATCACATATATTAAGTCTACATGTCGCTTGTCAAATATGTGAAAGGTAAATAAATGTTGATGGTAGTGTCACCTTTAAGTTAATACTTCATATGTTTGGCTATAACCTGCATCATATAAAAGTGTTAGGGAAGTCTTTTTATATAGCGTGTGTCTCTTATTGGCACTTTTATTATTGTTATGTACAAAAACATTGCCCATCGCCTCCTTTAGATTATCGTTTTGTTCTGCAATGAATCTTTTCTCTTTTTTGTTTGCCGCTATGTGGCATTTGGATTTCATTTTTCTCAGCTTCCTTTGGAAGTTATATTTTAGGAGACTTCTATGTATCCTTGTATCTATTTTTTGGAATATAAATGTGTCCTGACTATCCTGTGCAGTGTTAGGATTATTATCTTGTATGTGGGCGTCTATTCTGATCGTGTGCGGCACCAAAGCTTGAAACTCTTATTCTTTGTCTCGCTTTGTCATTTTGTGAAGTTGCCATACTCCTATTTTTGATCTTTTACTGGTTCACTTATATCCAATCCCTAAAAAAAGCCTTGAAACACGACTGGGGACTTTATGCTATAATGGAAGAATTACTGGGATTGGACTCATAACTCTCTGTCTTGTTTAAAGGGGTTATCTTACAGCGTTGTTGTTCAATGTGATTTTAGCAGTGTTGCACTTTTTTCTTCAGCTCTGTGGGATAGGTTCTTCGTCTTGTTTAGAGGGATTAGCATTTCATATTTATAGTGATGCCGTTTTATCTATGTCTGTTAAGGTAGTCAGTCTAGTTCTTTGTATAACTAAGTATGGGATGGTTTGTTTTAGGAATGACCTAGGACGGGGAACTTAGGGACGCTCTTTTCTTGTTTCTCTGGTAAAGTCGGGGTGTGTAGTGTATTTGCCTGGTGTGGGGTGGGTCAGGTTTTTTGATTTGCCAGGGGGGTGCTGGCGGCTTGATTGAAGCTGGGGCGCTTGGGGGGGTCCGGGGGTGGTCGCGCGTGGCATGGGGGTTGGATCGAGAGTCGTTTCGCTGGCGTTTTGGTTGGAGCTCTGTTTTTTATCGTGGTGGTATATGTTGGTCGTGTTGGGGAGGGACGGGGGGGGCGTGTCGTTGGGTGGGTGGTGTGGGGGGACATGGGGGTATGTGTGTGTTTCAGGCCTGTATTGGGCTGGCGGCGGGGAACCGTGTATGGGTGGATGGTGAATGGAATATTGGGGCGTTATTAGGGTGGTACGGTGACGCAACTGTATTTTGTCCTGTTATTGTCCATGAGTTTTCAGTTTTCTCACCAGTTCTTACTATTCTCTTATGTCATTTTGATCCGTATTTTTGAAAGTATTTTGCTTTTAATCTAGTTCTTCATCGTTTTTACTGTTTATTATATAGTCTGTAACACTAAAAACTAAAAGGTTTTAGTGTGGGTGAAAACCTTTTAGTTGTGTTTGGGATGTTGTTGGTTTGTGTCTGTTGAAGTTTTGTTGTATAGAGTCGATAGGGGTTTATGGTTGCGTTCTCCAATTAGGTTTATGGGCTACCAGTTTCAGTTAACGGGCACCAGGATGATCCTTTAGCTGTTTCCATTGTGTCCACTTCATCAGATCTCCTCACTTCTATGATTGTCAATCCTGTTTTGGACATATTAGTGTAATTTTAGTATTATGCATCTCTTGTTCACTACTCACAATGTGGATTTTTGCTTCCTGCCACAAAATCTAACCTGAGGGAAAACGACTGTATTGCGGTGGTCTCTGGATTAGCTGTTGCGGCCCACACACACACAATTGTAGAACGTCTCCTCTTTTGTGTACAATTTAATTCTTGGTTTTTATGTAATCCAGAATAATTTTATTAAAGTGTCATAGTGTTTTAGTATTCAGTTTTATAGCGTTTATAAGTTTTATTTTTTAATGTATTTATGGTTTGTGTTATAGTTTTATCCGTTTGTATTGTTTCTTGAAGATTCTTTTTATATGTGGGATAATCTGTGGGTGCTAATTCAGTCTTAATTCTATGGTTGTATCTGCTGTTTTTGAAATTTGTTCTTTTTTTTGAATGTTTTTCTTCCTGTTTTCTGCCACCTTCTGAGTGGCGAGGTTCAGTCTCTCCGGTCACGCATGGGAGTGGCTCTATCCTGTCAGCGGTAGAGGGATCCGGTTTCGGGTCGGCCTCTCTTGTACAGCGGTGCGGGCCCTCTCCTAACTGTCAATGGGTGCTGTTGTGTGGCTCTCTCCTGGCACAGCGAGATGTCGGGCCCTTCCTATCCTGTCCAGGGCTAGGTGCGGGTTGCGATGGGGCCCTTATCATGTCAGCTTGGGGCTGCGTTTTTTGGTCCTCGGGCCTCGCCCTGATCACGGCGGTATTGGGGGCGGGGCGAGGTGGGCTCTTCTAATTGTTGGCACTTGTTGCCGGGATGTTGGGGGGGGGGACTCTTCCTTTGTCAGATTTGTAGGTGGGAAGCTGAGGGACCCTGAGCCACAGGGAACATTGTGCTGGGAGATGGGGAGATGTGTCATAAGTTTCGCGATGGGTGACCGAGAACGATAGTGGGGTAGGAGATCTACTGCGGTTTTCGCGACGGTCACTGGGAGGGCAACGTAGCCTGTATGCCGGTTTGATTTTGTTTGCGGGCCTCTGGCCTTGTCTATTTATTAGTGCGGTTAGCTGGGTTCCCTCTCGTGTACAGCGGTTTGCGGAGCGGCCATATCCTCTAGTCAGGAACGGTCTGGAGTGGCCTCTGTTTTTCTCTGTCATTGCGGGTCTGCGGGCCCATCTCCTTGTCTGCGTTTGGGCGCGTGTGGGGTCCTCTCCTGTCACCCTGACGGTTTGGTCGGTGTAGGTTTGGGCCTCTATCCTGTCAGCGGCTGCGCGGGGTAGGCCTTTTCGCAGAGTTCAGCGGGCGGTGGAGGTTGGGCGAGGCCGTGTATACTGTCAGGCGGCGCGCTTGGCCTCTCATGAGGGTCAGCGGCGTTTGGCGAGGGTCTCCCTCTCCTGTTCAAGCTGGCGGGCCTGTTTTCTTCCTTGTCAATAGGTTTGTCGGGTCCTTTCTCTAGTCCATTGCGGGCGGGGACCTTCTCCTGTTCAGGCAGGCTCGCAGTGGCCTTTCTCTTCTTCTTTGTATATGCGGTTGCCTTTGGTCCCTTTTGGCGGGCCTTCCCTGTCAATGTGGGTGCGGATGTGCTCTCTTCCTGTACAGCCTGGGGCTAGGGGTAGGGGGGCCTTCTCCATGTCAGGGCGGAGCGCAGTGGTTGGTGCGCCCTCTCATTGTCAGCGTGGCGAGACGGGTGGCTCTTCTTCTTACTGTATATGTTTGCGGCTGGATTGGGAGAGGCTCTCTCCTCCTTGTCAATTGCGGATTTCGGTTTTTGTTGGGAGGGGCTTTGAGTGGCATGCATTCCTGTTCAAGAGGTTGCCCGGGCACCTCTCCTCTAGTCTGGCGGTGCGGGCCTATTTCCTGGTCAATCCTGGAGCTGGGCCTCTCCTTTGTAAGCATGGTCAGCGGGCCTTCTTTGCTGTCAGTGTGGTGCTTGGGGGCTATTCTACTTCCTGTCATCGGGGGTTCTGGTTGTGCGGGTTCTGCGGGGCCTGGATGTACTCTTCCTGTCAAGCTAGTTGTCTTGTGCTTCTCCTTATGTCGTGGCGATTTATCTCCATGTCAGCGGGTGCTTGGGCCCTTACTATGTCATAGCGGAGTATTTTTGTTTTTGAGGGCTCTCTGCCTGGTCTAGCCTGGTGTCGGGCCTTCTCTCCTTGTTCAAGCCGGTGGGGAGCGGCCTCTTGTATTCCTTCATGCTGGATAGGCGGGGAATGGACTTTTGTTCCTTGTCAGCGGTTAATAGAGGGACCTCTCCTGTCATGGACGGTGTCTACGGCGGGTAGGGCTAGGTGTACTCTGTGACGTAGGCTTCTCGCTGGGTTGTGCGAGTTTTGGCACAGTACGAACCGCGGTATGAGGGAGGGCAGTTATTTAGGTCGAATAAGATAGTTGCTGAGGGATCCTGCGGGAACTGGAGAGGGGGGAAAAGGATGGAGAGGGGGGGGTCCGCGGTTGCATGGTTTGGGTTAAGAGACTCAGCCAGTTCTAATTAGAGTGTCACGACTGTCTGAGTTCACTATCGACACCCTAACATCTTATCTTCCCTTTTCTATTCTTTTTTTTTTTTTTTCTTTCTTGTATGGGGCTGCTTCCAGTCCTCAGGCGCTATAGCATACAGGACCTGTTCCATCTTCTCGATAGGCTGCCTGCACTGGTTGCTGAATAAGTACAGACCTGGCTTCTACTGCAGCTAGTACAAGCAAGAAACACGAGCCCTGTATTCAAAATGATACCAAGGAAAAAAACAGGACTGAGGTGAGATGAATCATGTAGTGAGGACAACCCCTTAAAGGATCAAATAATCCTGCCAGACCCCTGACCGAACGCGACACCCACATGTGACTATCAGCTGTAACAGGCTCTGAGACATTTTCCACCGCCCATACAGTGACCATTATAGCGGTAGATACTGTTGTTGTAGACGCTCTTCGCAGACATATAATGTGGATTCACACTCGCAGTTACATTTGAGTAACTCACCGGAGACGTCTTTTTATGATCAGCGTCGTTCACTTTCCCTTTTCTTCTCCATACGGTTCACACCTTCATGCTGATTGCTCCCGAGCCAATACTCGTCCCTGCAGCTTTGTGGAAACAAATTATTTAGAATCACTCACATTTCAGCAACTCCTTAAATTATAGGTATATAAGTCCCCTCAGTTAGACCAGGTGCTATATGTCCCCTCAGATAGGAAGCTATATTGGTCCCTGCAGTTAGACAGGTATATATGTCCCTCAATTTAGGCAGGTATATATAGGGCCCAATTCAGTCAGGCAGGGTATTATTTTTTATATATATATTATATATATATATATATATGTCTCCTCAGTCAGGCAGGTATAGGGATATAGGGTCACTCAGCAGGTAATAGATATAGGGGCACTGCTCAGGCAGGTATATAGATATAGGGGCACTCTCAGGCAGGTATATATAGGGGAACTCTCAGGCAGGTATATAGGGGCACTCTCAGGAGGTAAATGATATAGGGGCACTCTAAGGCAGGATATAGCTAGGGCACTCTCAGGCAGATAAATATAATATACATTGAATTCTCACTTACCTGCTTTTCTCTTTCAGGCCAACGCCTCCAGCGCATGGACGCGTCCTCCGGCAGCTCCTCGGGCGTCAGCCTTGAAAGGGCTGTGGTCTGAGGAGAGGCAGCGGCCGCGTTGACCTAACTTCTTGCGACGCTGCCCAGCTGAGCTGCACGGCGGCCCCGCAGGTCTCACAACGTATGAGGACCGGCGGGCCTCGCTGTGTTTTGGACCCGTGGCCTTGCGGACGGATCCAGCGGTCACAATTACTCGCTAAGGAGTCCGCGGCGCTCCAGGCCCATGCAGGGGCTGGAGCCGCTGCGAGGTACTGGGGGCCCCTGTTTGCGCCCATAGGTGGCTGGCAGAGGTAGGCGCTCTAGGCGATCGCCTACCTCTTGCCTACCGTCGTCACGGCCCGTCTTGTATTGGCTGAATCTTCAATAGGAAATCAGACTATGAACTAAAACTGGCTGCCTCCTGTTCCCATCTTTGTGGGGATTTCAAATTTAGAGGGGACTTTACCTTAACAAGTTGAAATTGAACCCAGTAATAACGCTAAATTACCCTTGTTCAAGTAATATCTGGTAATATTTGTGTAAGCCGTAAAATGTGCAGTCAAGCCATATTATTATGACCAGCAGCTAGATCCAGAGTTATTTGCTGTGTGCTGCATGGACAGCAGCTAGATGGACTATGAGTGACTCAATAAGGTCCTGGTAGTTTGTCACGGGTATCTGGAGCCGACTGCATCCCACAGTCTCTTGAAAAAGAGAGATGGATGAGGCCAGGTAGAATGGGAGATAAGGCTTTCATAGACTCTCCCCTCAGCCCTCTCTTCTCTCCTCTATCCTATAACCCTATATATCACAGAGCTCGCTCCCTCTCTCTAATTCATTTAACCCTATATGTCACTGGAGCTCAGCTTCTCTCCCACATCATTAACCCTATAATCTCTCAGAGGATGCAGCTTCTCTGCCTCTATCATATAACCCTATATATCCCGGAGTCAGCTGCTCTCCTTACATATAACCCTATATATCACAGTGCTCAGCTTCATCTCCTTCTATCATATATCCTATATATCACAGAGCTCAGCTCTTCTTCATATAACCCTATATATCACAGAGCTCGCTCTTCCTTCCATATAACCCTATATATCACTAAGAAGTCTGCTCCTCTCCCTCTTCATATAACCCTTATATGTTCACAGAGCTCAGCTTCTATCCCGCTAACATATAACCCTATATAACACAGAGATCAGCTTCTCTCCTCTATCATTATATCCCCATTTATATCACAGAGCTCAGCTTCTCTCCTCTATCATTTAACTTAAATATTATCAAGAGCTCAGTCTCCCTTCTATCCATATAAACCCTAGATATCACAGAGCTCAGGCTCCTCTACTTCTTTCTATAACCCTATATATCGCAGAGCTCAGCTCCTCTCTCCTTGTTCATATAACCCTATATATTCACAGAGACTCAGCTGATATCCCTTGTTTCATATAACAATATATATCACAGAGTCAGCTCCTCTCCCTCTATCATTAACCCAATCAGACAGGCCATAATCTACAGCCGCCATGTTATGTTTCACAATTTTCGCCTAAAGTAAAACTATTCTTTGTGTTATGGTGCCCTCTCAAACCATTACATGAATGATCATTCTGATGAAAGTTAAAGGGGTTGTTTCTCACTACATTGATTATCTTACCTCAGTCCTGTTTTTATTGGTTTCACTTGTATTCAGGGGCGTTGTTTTACTGGTTTCCACTAGGCTGAGTAGGAAGCAAGGTCTGTAATATAGCGACCCTGCTGGGCAGCCTTCAGGAGAGATTGAACAGGTCTGTAGCTATAGCGACCTGAGGAGCTGATGCAGGCCCATTCATAGAAAGGGATATCTAGGAATAGGTTGTAGGGGACACTGTTAATGGGACACATTTGCACAGTGACTTGTTTTTGCTAGGTATTTACATAAAAGCAGCAATCCTTGTAGCGAGACGACCCACCTTTAAGTTTTTTTTTTATCGTGGGGTGAAGGACATAACTAGAATCCAGAGCAAAATTAAATGGACCACCAGTACCAAGGCCGTTCCTATAGCAATAACCGCATAGCAGCTCTTATGATGCCCAGAGGTTAAGGGGGGCAACCAGGTTGCAAGAACATTGACCTTTTCTGTAGAAAATAAATGTGTTGTCTTTTTGCTATGTAGCGCTACTATTTGAGTTCTCGCATATTTGGTGATAGTTTATGCTGTCTTTTTCTATAATACAAGTCAGTGGTAAACAGATACTGTAGGAATCCTGCTGCACAGGGTTAGGGCAACGAGTAGGCGAAGGTAGATGACAGTCCAGGGGTCCAATTCATCCCAGGCAGGAAGGGGGCGCAAATGGGTATGGAGTGGGCTGAATTTTACTTTGGGAGGGGAGGGGCGCTACATGCCTTATTTGCCTAGGGCACCAGAATGCCTTGTCCCTGCTGCATACAGGATAGAGCAGAGGTGTAACTCGAAGCTCTGGGGCCCTAGTGCAACATGGGAAATGGGCCCCACAGCTACCATGTCCGCTGGTAGCTCCTTATGTGGCACAAGAGCTTTTGTGCGCCCTCCGGCTGCAGGGCCCGGTAGTGACTGCTACCCCTGCACCCCTTATAGCTACACCCCTGGTATTATTAGTCAGCCTTATAACCCTGTGCTAGTATTTGCTGCTGGTTTTAGGTGTAGTTTCTTCTTTTTTTTGCTCCACTGAGTGCGCTCAGCCTGTGATGAGCGATTCCTGGCCATGATTCCAGAAATAACAGCCCGGCCCTTGTGCATCAGTGATCCAGGCAGAGCCCAGAGTCCAGCTGAGCTTTGATGTCTAAATATATTAAAGTGTAAAGTGCCCTCGGGATACATGTCCCGTTCTCAATTTCCGAGATCAAAGCCTCAACGCCCAACTGGCTGCGCTGACGTCATCAGGGGGAGAGCGCGGATCAAACACAGGACCAGCTCCACCGCCTCATCTCCCAGCAGTGACTCTCAAAGGGAAATAATGAGACCCATTTACAGAAATGATAACCGTGTAGGTAATGAAGGAGCCGTATATGATCAGGAAATCCTTATATTATAGATACTGCCATTGTTATACACATTGTTCAACTCTCATACCTCCCATAGTGTCCCTATTTTGGAGGGACAGTCCCTATTTTTACCCTTTGTTACCATCTGTTCTTAGCTTATAACTGTCCATTTTTTCATTTGGGAAATAGATTTGTCATTAAATTAACTATATTGCTTTAAAAAGTATCTGACTGCTTAATTGCGTTATGTTACATTACAACTTAATTTAATTTCAATCATTGGATACTATGCAATCCGAAAATGTGGCCCTTTTTGGCTGCCTAAAAATTTGGCACATGAATGTGTTGGGTGTGGTTAGAAGGCGTGTAGTGGTGTGATGTCATCTGTTTTTGGGCGTGGAGTTTAGGGCGTGTGGGTCTGATGTGTCCCTCTTTGTTAATCTCTAAAAAGGTGTGAGGGGTATGCAATCGCCTTAACTATAGCTACTGACTAATATTCTGAAGGTCCCCTTCATGCCACCGAAACAGCCCAAAGAGTCCACAAGACCTCTGAAGCGTCCTGTGATATCTGTAGCAGATCCTTTAAAGGGACATGTCCATCAAAATGGAGTATATTTGTTAAAACCGAGACTCCTAGAAATCTTTTACTTTTTAGAATTTAGGGCAGTCCTATGCAAATAAAAATTGCAAAACATATGCTCATCATAGTGACAGCATCTTATGACTTATAATTAGTGTTGAGGAAACATGTTAAAAGTTCAGTTCTATTAGAACTCGGACGTTCTGTGGAGTTTGGTTTGAGGTTCTATTCAAACTTCGACCCCCATTAAAGGTCAATGGGAGAAGATGGTCTGGTTAATTTTTTTACCTATTCAGGTGAGGAGAAGCTGTAATTACCATCAAAACAGTTAAACTGGATTCGTGGGAACAATCTTTGTGAAGGAAATTTTGGCTCTAAGGGTGACGGAAAAAAAATAGAGGAGGCCAAAATACTTCATTCTTTACAATGGCTATACCGAAAAGATGAAGGACAGCTTGCAAGCAGGGCGTAGCTTTTAGGAGATGCCAGCAGTTTGTAGCAGCTTTTATGGGGCCTGCATCCTGAGGGGGCCCAAAAGCCCTTTTGACACACAGGAGGTTTGGAGACGTGTTGTGTTTTACAATACTGAACCCCTAAAACTGCATAAAACTTAGTTGCCAACTTTGAAAATGAAAAAAGCAGGTGATTCTTGTGGGCGCGCACATAGCGCGCGCGGCAATAATTTGCATGGACACGGCCCATTTGTACGATATGCACACGCCTTCAAAAAAGCCACTCCCCACCTCCACCTTATGCATAACGGCTTTGGGAAGAAAGCCAGGTAGATGCCCTTATAGCCAGGTTGTTAACCCCCATAAGAGGTAGTGCCCTTTCAGGCACGGTAGATGCCCCCTTGTTGCAAGTTATGCCCCCTTTGTTAGCAGGTAGGTGCCCCCGTTGTTAGCTAGGTAGGTGCCCCCCTCTGTTTGCCAGGTAGTGCCCCCATTGTTGCCAGGCAGTGCCCCCATTGTTGCCAGGCAGAGCCCCCATTGTTGCCAGGTAGACCCCCCCATATAGCTAATAAAAAAATAAAATCCACTTACCTCAACAGGCTCCTGCTGCTTGGCCGCCTCTCCGGACGATCTCCTCAGCGGCGCAGGGGGGGAAGTCGTATGAGAGCAGCCACGCGTCACTCCCCTGCAGCTGCGCGTAACTTCCCCTGCGCCCACGCTGACCTGTATGTGCGGCCGCACATCACCGGCGCCCCGGAACATACAGGGGGAGGGAGGGGTGGAGGGAGCGATGCCTCCTCCTGCACAGCCGAGACTCCGGGCGGGTGAAGCGGGCGCAGCGGCCGCTTCACCCCCTGTAGGAGCGGCCCGGCGGTGCCAGAGTAGCGCACTAGCGCTACTCTGTCGCGCGGCCATTTAAAGAAACCCCGCCGCCTGGCTGGGCGGCTGGGTAGATGCCAGCTCCCAAGGAGGGCGGGAGGGGACGACAAATAGCGGGACCCCCCCGCCCAAAAAAGGGAGAGTTGGCATGTATGCAAAAAAAAACTGTATTTTGGGCACTGAGTTTGATTTAGCAAATACAAGCACTCTTTATAATATATATCCATTGTATATGAGAGTTAGGCATTATGTAAGCCTGCAATTGTCTCCAAATAACAGCTTCTGGGTATGGGAAAGATGCAGCCAGCAATACCAAAACTCCCTAACTATTGCTGATCTATATAGAGGAATTTGCATTAACTAAGAGCAGTCTGTACAGTTACAGAGATGTGAGTGAAAATGGCGTTCACTGCAATACAGTGAAATTTTATATATTTAACATGGTCATGTGGATTTTAGCGCGAATGAGAGCCCTACACTCTGCGATGACTGTTTTTGATCACTCTCTGTGCGTCCTGAACTGATTGGATGCTGCCACAAAGTGCATGAAAAGGTGATGGAGGTGGTGGCCACCAAAAGTGCAGGAATGTGATTGGATGGCTGCCAAAAGTGCGGAGAAAGGTGATTTGGATGGCTGCCAAAAGTGCTTGGAAAGGTGATTGGTGGCTGCAAAAATGACAGAAAGGTGATTGGATGGCCGCCAAGTGCAGGATTGTGATCTGATGGCCGACCAAAAAGTGCGTGAAAGGTGACTTGGATGGCGCCAAAGTGCAGGAATGTGATTGGATGGCCGCCAAAAGTGCAGGAAGGTACTGGTTGGCTGCCAAAATGTGCAGGAATGTGATTGGATGGCTGCCAAATGTGCAGAAGGTGATTGGATGGCGCCCAAAAGTGCAGAAAAGCCGCTGAAAACCTAACTGAAAATGGAGTGTCGAACTGGAACTTTTAACTTGAGATGATAGTATAAGTGTTCGGTTTGAGTTCTAATAATTCAGAATGTTCCACAAGAACTTAACTTTTCTAGAACAGTTTGAGCAGCACTACTTATAATGTACTTAGCTTTTTTACATGCCTTGATGCAAGATGCATCGTATATTTTCTTGTCAATAATGTTGTTCAGTAAAAACCAAATAAATAAATATTGTCTATCTGTAGCTGTGAGATAAAACTCCTGAATGGCTTGGCAGACTAATCTCACTCTACAGTTGGTGCTGCTTATCTCTATGTGGTCTTTTTACAAATAGCAGGTGATGACAGAATGATCGCTTTGTTGTTCTCTGAAAGTGATAGATAAGATTAGACTAGACCACAGGTCAACGACAAGGAATACATGAGAGTAGTGGTGGAACAAGGGACGTGCCGGGCATCCCGCATCAGTACACCACCGATTCCCGAGACTGTGTGGCCTGATTAACTATTTGCGTGACCTTAGCCGGTGGTGCTCTGCTCTTTGGACTAGTAGGTTTAAAGGGGTTGTCTCACTAGAAGGGATCGTGCTTTTTATGGTTAAAGATCTTGCAAAAACTAATTCCGCTTTGCAATGTATGATCATTAATCCTGTGTCCTACATATTCCTTGATATTCCCCTCTTTATGGGACTGCATTAAGCTCACTCTGGTCGATATAGCTACAGACCTGTTTTGTTCTATCCTGATTGGGCATGTCTAGCACTGGTTTGCTAATAGCTACAGACCTGTTTACTCTCTATGATTAGACTGCCAGCACTGGATGCATATAGCTACCAGACCTGTTTCATCTATCCTGTTAGGCTGCCAGGCACTGGTTGCTATAGCTGCAGACCTGTTACTCTCTCATTGATAGAATGCCAGCACTGTTGCCTATAGCTACAGGACCTGTTTCATCAATCCTGATAGGCTCCCAGCACTGGTTGCTATTGCTAACAGACCAGGGCTTCTACTGCAGCCTAGCAGAAGCCAGTAAACACACCCCTGAATTCAAAGTGAAACCAAGAAAACGCTCGAATGTAGTGAGACAGCCACTTTAAGGCCTTAAGCCTACCAGTGTCAGCTGCTAGTGCAGAAAGTAATGTACATAGAGGGACTTTGAAAACATATATATGTATATGTATAGTAACAAAAAACCTTATAAAAAAAAAAAACTTCTAATAGTCGTATATTGCTTGTCAGTATGTCGAAAGAAACTTTTTGATGGTGATGTCCATTTAAGTCCTATTAGCTATGAGGCGCGGCCTCTATGGATTGGGCTTGTTTTTTTCCAGCACACCCACAAATGCTCAGTTGGGTCAGATTTGGGTAATTTGGAGGCCTATCCATTGCCTTGTCATGTTCGTCAAACCGTTCTTGAACAATTCATCCACTTCATTAGGGAATCCCACTGCCATGAAGACACGGACTTAGTCTGTACGATGTTTACGTAGACCGTTAGTATCACAGGGTCTCCAGCAGAACATTGCCCAGAGCACCCCACTACCTCTGCCATCTTGTCTTCTCCCTATAGTGCACCCTGGTGCCATCTCTTCTCCAGGTAAATAATGCACCCAGCTGTCCACACGATCGAAAGAGTGATTGCTTTCAGACTCGGCCGCCTTCTTCCATTGCTCCACACTCCAGTTCTGACACTCACAGGCCTATGGCAGGTACTTTGAGTGGACAGCAATGGTCAACATGGGCCCTCTATCCAGTCTACAGATACACAGCAACCGTGCTCCGTGTGTCCTGATGCTTTTCTATCATAGGCGGCCCGACGAATAACATTTCCAGACATTGTGTGGGAATCGGACCGGAAGGACAGTCTTTGCTTCCCACACACACCAATGAGCCCCTGTTAGTGATCACCGACTGTCCTTTCTGAGACCACTTTTTTACTGTATACAAGGAACACCATACAAGATGTGACCCAGTCATCGGCCATCACAATGTGGCCCTTGTCAGACTTGCTCTGTTTAGTGTGGCTCTTGAGATAAGTAGACCCTTACTAATGAGATGGCACTGCGGCTGCCCAAAGTGAGCATTGTACTACTACTTATTACCACTAATACTACTACATACTACTGTTAGGGCACTGTGGCTGTCAATGTAATGGGTATTGTAATTGGCGTGTAGGACTATTATGTGGAGACTGAAGCCCTAATGGGAATCGTGTGTAATCCAAATATGATTTATTGTTTAACTCACTCTTTTAGGTTTCAACTCATTTTTTAAAGAATTTTTGGTTATATATGTTTTTTATTTTCAATATACTTTCAATATTTTTTAATTAAAAATCTTAAGTCTGCAGTTTTCACTTTGGGCACAAGGCCGAATAATAGTATGACAATTCATGTTGTGTAGAGACAGATTCTCAGTTGTCTTATTATCAGACAAAGAGAGTCAAACTGAAAGGAGACACCAGTGTGAATAGATAACACAGGATCCACCAGTCACAAGAGGAGATAGTCACAGTTCACCCTTTCACCTCCCTGCACAGTGACTGCTTCCCAGGTCACAGAGCATGACTAGAAAACTCTCCTATAGAAGTGAATGAGGCTGAGTCAGTATTAAGTCTCCTATGTGCATGAAGCTACTGTAAAGCATCTCTGTGACTGTTGTTAAAGCAGTGCAAACAAGGACTAGTGGCCAAAGTGACAACTGCAAGACTCATTTTTTAATGACACATTCCCTATAACTTGTATTGGAGCTGCTGCTGTCACATTTATGGAAGCACTTTGACTTGAGCTCCTCTTGGCAGTGGCTTCAGGTAGCTACTAGGACTATGTCCATGGAAACCTCAGTAGGTCAGGGCCAGGATCCCTCTCTCCACCACAATCCTGTGCCTCTCCCTCTTTGGCAGGTATGCCCCCAAAAAGGTGTTTAAAGGTAAGTATCCAGAAGGGCCAAATTCACAGGATTTTTTGTTGACTGGTTTCTATGTCCTGTTATAACTTTGGGGGAAAATGGCTCTCGGACATTAATAGAAAACAATATTTGGTTCTACACATCCCAAAAACTTTTTTGAAAAAAATGAGCATAGGTGCACGCTGGCGTGGCAGTAACATACAAACACAATCCAATATCAGCAGAACACTACTAGCACTAAAACAACTATCAAAAAGTACATTTGAACTACTGGAAAAGAATTTCTGCTACTTAGGATACATGAAAAAATTTTCAGGTTCTTAGTTCACATTTTTGATCAAAACTGCTTAAGCCCACCTCCCAATCAGCAAGGGGACCTCAATACAGGTGGGAACCTACACTAATGTTACCTCTTGGTGCCTGTTCAGACCTCCACATTTCAGGGAGAGAAGATTCCAGCTACAAGGTACACTGCAATGATTTAAAAGCCTGTGCAGGTGGGTGGCGTGCAAGAACACTGAAAGGGGGTGGTCTGAAAAGGCACCAACAGAGGTCTCAATAGAGTAGGTTCCCGCATGTATTGAGGTCCCCTTGCTGATTGGCAGGTGGGCTTAAGCAGTTTTGATCAAAAATGGCAACTAAGAACCTTAAACATTTTTTTATGTATTTTAAGTAGCAGAAATGCTTTTCCCAAAATTCCTATGTTCTTTTTGATAGTTTTTTTAGTGCTAGTAGTGTGCTGCTGATATTGGATTGTGTTTGTATGTTACTGCCGCACCAGTTTGCATCTATGCTCATTTTTTTCAAAAAGATTTCTAGACTGTTTGTATGGGGGAGTGGCTGCCCCCTCTTTGGTTTTCTTGCACTCCACCTGCACAGGCTTTAAAATCAATGCAGAGTACCTTGTAGCTGAAATCTTCTCTCCCTGAAATGTGGAGATCTGAATAGGCACCAAGAAAGGTCTCAATGGAGTAGGTTCCCACCTGTATTCAGGTCGCCTTGCTGATTGGCAGGTGGGCTTGAGCAGTTTTGATCAAAAATGTGAACTAAGAACCTCAAAAATTTTTCATGTATTCTAGGTAGCAAAAATGCTTTTCCAATAGTTCCTATGTGCCTTTTGATAGTTTTTTAGTGCTAGTAGAGTGTTGCTGATACTGGATTGTGTCTTGGACATTAATATCCATGACCAATGACATGGCACATCATGTGCACAAATGGTGAGATTTTATCATTGACGTAGACAATAGTAAAACGAATAAAACGAACCCCACCTGTCCCCGAGCCGCTCCTGTGATCTCCCCTACTCATTAGTATTTTCCCATGCATTCAGCGTTATCTCGTCGAACTCCCGGATGATCCATTCCGGTGATTTTCAGAACAGACGGCTCTAATTCACTTCCAGCTGTGACTTAGCATCTAATTATGCAGCAGTACATCAAAAATGACTTCCCTGTGACAGCGAACATTTATTGTGGAATGTTTAACAGTTATTATGCCTGGGTTCTCCACCATCACTACTGGTTACAAAAGCCCCTGAACAATTGTTATGAATGGCCAGAATTCTTCTTCGTCATCCTCTCGTTTACTAGATGACATGAGGTTGTTGCTATGAAACTGCCTTAAACAACTCTCTGGAGTACCAGCTGACCATGCACACATGTGAGCTTGATTATTAGGGAGTGGTTGATTACTAACCCCCTATATAGCAGAGTTTCACTTTGTGGCTGGTTGCTGTCTGTCAGGAAAAGCCCGCGCCCACTCAAGGGTCGACGGCCTGACCTGGGGTGTATCATGACGTTGCGCTCCCCCTAGGGGTAAGCACGGTGAGCCGGA
This sequence comes from Phyllomedusa bahiana, assembly GCA_025379985.1. NCBI lineage: Eukaryota > Metazoa > Chordata > Amphibia > Anura > Hylidae > Phyllomedusa > Phyllomedusa bahiana. The sequence continues at coordinate 69,399 of JAODAL010011064.1, read as the reverse complement.
TACGGTTTCACAGTTAACCCCTGCCCACACAGGCACAGGAAGACCCAGGGAGTGCGAGAGGATATGCCACTTGCCCACAACCCTGGACAGCTGGGAGAGATATGTTTGCTCACACTGGTGAAACAGAACTCTGCCAGCCCGGTAGACTGCCACCAGTTCCTCATTAACTATAAGACCAGTCCATTACAGACTTATAACAAGCCCAGGAACCTGCCTTGGGGTAGCGATATTTTAGAGACCGCGAATAAGAACACGTGTGATCGGGGCGATCAAGACAACAGACCCGCTCAGATTTGACGTTGATAGATTTTATCGCCTTGGGGGTGCGGTAGACAAGCACTATATTCATAGGGATATAACTATACAGATATTGGTCAGAGGTGCAAATACGGATATGGTTACACACAGAGGCAGCAAGATGTGTCTATTTACCTTAGGTTGTCCTTGTGCTGGGTACACATGGGGGGGGGGGGGGCAGGGGGAATGTGGCCTTGCACCTGTGTGTGGATGCTCCTGGAATGCTGGTGTAGGTACCCCCCCCTCCCCCCCGAGGCGTAACTTCAAGCTCTTGGGCCCTAGTGCAAAAAGTGAAATGGGCCCCCCAGTTACTATGCACCATTTACAAAACAAGTGTCTTCTTATGTGGCAGAAGGGCTTTTGGGCCCCCTTAGGCTGCTGGGCCCGGTAGCGACTGCTACCGCTGCACCCCCTGTAGCTACGCCCCTGCCCCCCCCTCTCCAATGAGACAACAATGGGCTCACATGGGCTTCGGCTTATAACTGTACTGGGACATCCCACATCACACCCCCTGTCACACCTTCTAATGCCCCTGGGACGAGTTACACTCTCCTCCCTCTCGGACCATGCTGTTTTTGGCTTCGGGCACAAAATGGGTCATATCGCGGCAGGGCATTGAGACAGAACCGAACCAGTGAAACCATCTGAACCGAATGGGCCTAAGCTACAACTTGGTATCAAACACTGACCAACTGCTTCTCACCTAGTGCCAGCCATCAGTTTCCCCCTTCCTGGGTGCCCTACAAAGGTGGGAGTGACAGCTATGCGTGTGGGAAGTTTCATATTTAAAAATATGAAACTGGGGTGGATCTGCGATGCACGGTTCTCCAATAAATCCTCATGAAATATAGGCCCTGCTTAGTTTGGTTCATCTGTTTGAGGAGAGGGTCTGAGAGCAGGACCCTGGACAAGGTGCTAATGAAATTAAATGATAATTCTTTGATGCTTCGAACCCTCCCCCCATACTGGCTGGGTTCCTATGGAAGGAGCATTTGGGCATTGCATCTGAATTGGGGACATGTGCCTTTTGCCTAATTGATGCTTCCCAGTGACATGTGTTCCACAGTGGGGAGCTTGAGTGACCTTTGCAATCTGAGTGAATTTGAAGTTGGGGGGGGGGGTGACTTGTCATCTTTTGTCATTTTCCTCACACTGTCTATACTGGTAGCTGAGAGATTGTGTCTTCTTACTTCCTAGCATTCAGTCCTGTTTTGGTTACTTATCTGTTCCCAGTTATTAGAGCCATGTTTGTCTTCGTCCTTTGTTACTTCTGTTTGCCCTGTGTCAGTCTTGCAGTGTGTTCTATTCCTGAGTTCTCCTGGTAGATTTGAGCAGTTTGGTTAGGCCTATCATAAGGAGAGTCCCTGGTAAGGATATTGTCTGGGGTAGAATAGGATTAAGGGTGTCTGTTGTTAGGGTTAGGTTTAGGGACAGGTTAGAGACTTAATAGGGAAAGTAAGTGTTTAGGGTAAGGTGCTATTAGGTATCTTGCTTTTGGATTTCAGTGATTTATCATTCCATCTCCACCTATGCCCTTGCCATTGTCTGTCTGGCTGTCCATCGTCCGTTAAAAAGTCTTGCATATATATTACTTGCTGTTTGGTTTATTTTTGATATGTTTTGTTGCCGTCCGTGCCAGTCAGCCTCTTTATAACACTAAGATAAATACAAGGTTTCTCTTACTGGAATCTTCAGTGATCATTTCTAATCTGTAAGGAAATCTGGCAATAAGTGTTCAGTATCCCTACAGCGCCACCACAGGACAAGCTAAGCATTACACAGTGCCCATTCACTTCAATAGGTTGTTTGTATGATGTAGGACAGGATGGTTCCTCCAGAGAGAAAGCTCTTTGTATCCGTTTTCTACTCTGGCAAAGAGATGAGGATCCTAAATTGGGAATTCCTTTTAGAAACCCAGGATTCCTGAATACAGTATGTAATAATGGGCTTTCTAAAGTGTAATAAATGTACAATCATTTTTTTATTAAATATTTATTTGTATTCTATTTATTTGTTCTACACTTCTTTATGTCTTTTACTTTTTATTTTTTGTTAATCCTATTAAAGGATAAGTATTTTACACTTTTTTTTCACGCTTAGTTATAAATTAGCATATTCCTGTATACTGCTGCATGCTACTACATTACAATCTGTACAATCTGCAGGCAGCCCTGGAGCTACTCTAGATCCCCAGGTCTGACTGTACAGATACAGTCAGTCCCGACTTACAATGTTCCGACTTACATCTGTCCCCTAGTTACAGAGACTAGTGAGGAGCGATTACGTCGACTATCGTCATCGGGTCGATAGTCGATATCGTCAATTATCATGCCGATATCCGATAATAGATCATCGCCGATGACCATTAAAGTCTATGGGAGAGGAACAACACCTTCATTCTTACACCCAAACAGGGCTGGAGAAGCTGGAATTAACATCCACAACAGTAAAATGGATACGTGCTACATCTTAGGCAACACAATTAGGCAACAAGAGTCACAGAAAAAAACTCACAGACCATTCACTATCCCTGTCTTGTACCACAGCCTGACCCTTAAACCTGCATGACCCACAAATTAAAAAGTGCCAGAAGGCAGTATGATTTGAACCATCATTTTACTTGAGCTGGACATTGACTATATCTGTCCTGGAACGCAGCATGACCCTTAAACCTGTCTGACCCACAGATTAAAAAGTGCCGAAAAAGGGTTTTCAACATCATCTACTTGAACGGCATAGCTATCCCGTCCTGGCCCAGCATGACCCAAACCTGATGACCCAGATTTAAAAGTGCCGGAAAAAGGAGTCTTTCAACCACCATTTTAGTTTCACTGGACATGATTTGTGGCCGTGACTGGGAGGACGAGGAGGTAAGACTGCTGGATGCAGGTTGCATTAACCACTGAAGGACAGATTGGCGACGCTGTTCGTTACTGAGATTCACAGGGCCCTGACCCAGCGATGACAGGCCTGACGGTCCTGCAACTGACGATCCGCTGGCATGCGTGTTGTCGCCAGCACCGGAAGTAGCACCTTCTCTCGTACCTCTACCTCCATGTCCTACCCCCTCTTTGCTCGCTTACCACCTGAATTTCGCTCCATGTTCAGAAAGATAAAAATTTAAGAAGGTATGGAAGAGTTTTGGAAAGTCTCTTATTGAAAGACGGCAAATCACAGCTATTCTCAAATCCCTCTAATTTCCTACAACCAACTAGGATTAGAAACAGAATTGTTTCTATCGAATACCTGTGAAATGCGGTCTGGTGGAAGAACCGTAAGACAAAATCAACAGTGTTCTTCCTTCAGTCCCAGGGATTTAAAACTGCCCAGTAGGACTAGGAATTAATAGTTTTCAGCAAAATATCATACAAGTGCGCTATCTGCACCAAACTGAGATTCAACGAGCACAATAAAACTATTCAGAAGTTACACGGTTGAGAAATTGCATTTTTTTCAGCAATGACAAACAAGAACAGTTGCTAGAAAATTTTTCTATCAGAATTGTCGTACAACGTGGCTATTTGAAAAAAACTAAGGCCGCACCACGTGCAATACAGCTATTTAAAAATTATACAAATAACAAACGGTGGTTTTTGCACCAATGAAATACACCAACAGTAACTACGAAATTTCTGTATCCAAATTTAAGTACAAGGTGGCTATTTGAAAAAAACTAAGGCCGCACCACGTGCAATACAGCTTTTAAAATGTTTACGGTAAAAAAGGGGGTTTTTGCACCAATGAAATACAACAGCAGTTACCAAAAATTTCTGTATTAAAATTTTTAAGACAAGGTAAAATCTTTAAAACAAAACTGGGCCGGCCCCAAAGTGAAATACAACTTTTTTAAAAGTTATACGGATAACAAATGGTGTTTTTTGCACCTAGAAAAACCCCTGCAATTACTATAAAATTTCTGTATGTAATAAAAGTAAAAAGGGGGTCTTTGAACAATAATACCGCGCCAAAGGAAAAACCCCTAAAAAATTTGTGTTGGATAATAAAAGGTGGTTTTTTGCACTATAAAAATCCCCTGCAGTGACAAGAAAAGTTCTGATCCTAATGTAAGTAAAAGGGGGTCTTTAAAAAAACGGGGCTGCACAAAATAAAAGGGTACTTTTTCCCCAAAAAAAACGGGCCAAAAACGGGTAAAAAAAACCATTCCAATGCAGGTTCAAAGCAGTATGAAATTACACTCTCCTTTCAAAAGCCTCCCTGTTGTTTGTTTGCCCGCACAAACTTATGGGGCATGGGGACTTTGTTCCTGTTCCACATCAAATAGTAGTGTAGAACGGCAAATTCCAGAGCCAAAACAGCAGAACATGAGGGGAAATGAAGTAAAATTTTCTTAATAGGGGCACAGATGACAAAACAAGTGTAAAAAACCCTTCCCTGCCTTTCCAAAACTAAAAAAAAAAACCTTTTGTGTGGAATTTTTTTAATAAATATACCTGTTCTAATTTTACATAAAAATTCAATTTTAAAGGGTTTTTGCCACGATGAAAATTTTGACGTGGGTTCCCCAAAATGGGTATTAATCACTTTTCTAATTATAAGTGATTAAAAAAAGTGAAGCCTGTGAGAGTAAAGCATTGTCGGGCCCCCTTATTTTCCCAAAAGTTTAATTTGACACGACCGGGAAAAATGAAGGACTGATCTGGCCAGCTTGCTTTTTTGCACTTTTATTGATGACGAAACATGAAGGGAAAGCTTGCAAGGGGCGGGGGAGAAAGTGCAGTGTAGGGTCTGTCTGTGTTTAGAAAAATCAGGGTTTTTTAATGTTACTATTTGAGTAAACTTTAGAGGACGCTCCTGTTCCCTCTCTCTGCTCACCCCCCTCCCTCTCCCCCCTGAGCTTTTTCATGATCAGCATGCTTGTTTATATTCTCTCCTGAGCAATAAAAATTAAAGAAACTCACTTCATGGCAAAAAACCCCCTTTAAAAGAACAAACCTACGCCCCTACCCCGTTCAAACCGGGGAAATTCCTTTTTTCCCCCGGGTTTTTTTCAGGCCTGGGAATCCCGGTGATCGATGGAGTAGGGAATTTCCCCTTTGTAAAGCTGGGGTCCCGGACCGGGAAATAAAAGGGAAAAACTGGGGGCAGAGGCTTTCCTCAAATTCAGCGGTGGCAAAACCTATAGCACGCGTGCCCGAGGTGGCAGGCGTTACCTCTGCGGGCCCAGCCAGGTGGCCACCGTGCTTTCTGCACTGTGACCCGGGACACCGCGCCGGGAGGGTCGGGTCCGGGTCACAGTGTCGGTCCCGGGGCCCCTTCGGCAGCCCCAGTCTAACCCAGCGCGAGTCAGGACCCGCCGCGGACCCTCAGCTTTGAGAGTGCGCCGGGCGAAGCGCTCGGCTGGCAGCGACGCGATGTAATTACGTCATCGTGCCGCTGCCAGTCCTCGGGCGCACAGTCCCTCGTAGGCAGTGCGCCCCAGGGGTGGGGAAAAGGAATCCCCGGTGGGGGGTGGGGGAAAGGAAGGGGGCTGGGACGGAAATTTAGTTTTAGTTTTTTCTTCTATAATATATATACTGCTTTTGGGGAGCCTATTTATACAGGGTGGGGAGGTTGGCATATACGGCTGGGGGGGGCGGCTTTACAGGGTGGGGGAGAGTGAGGTTTTCGGGGGGGGGAAGTGCGGTATATACGGCTGGGGGGGAAAATCAGGCTATATACAGGGGGGGAGAGTGCAGGCCCTATACAGGCTGGGGGAGAGTAGGGTTTAAGGTGGGAAGGTGCAGGGTAATACAGGGTGGGAGAGAGTGCGGCTATATACAGGTGGGGGGAGAGTGCAGGCTATTACAGTTGGGGGAGAGTGCAGGCTATATACAGGCTGGGGGGGGAGCTGGGTATATACAGGCTGGGGGGGGGGAGCTGGCTATATAAGGTGGGGGGGGGGGGGCTGGCTAATTTAAAGGGTGGGGGAGAGGCAGGCTATTACAGGCTGGGGAGAGCGAGGCTAATACAGGCTTGGGGGGGGGACGCAGGCTATATACGGCTGGGGGAGAGCGCAGGCAATACAGGCTGGGGGAGAGCGCAGGCTATATACGGCTGGGGGAGAAGGGGGGCCCGTTATATACAGTGTGGGGGGGGAGAGGACGTTATATACAGGGTGGGGGGGGGAGCTGGCTTTACATGCTTGGGGGGAGTAGTTATATACAGGTGGGGAGAGCAGGTTTTTCGGGTGGGAAAAGCGGGTTTATCACTGGGCGAAAAAGCTGTTATATACAGGCTGGGGGGAGAGTGCAGTCTAATATAGGGTGGGGGGGAGTGCAGTCTATATATAGGCGGGGGAAGGTGCAGTCTATATATGGCTGGGGGAGAGTGGGGGCTTTACAGGCTGGGGGGGGGGGAGGCTATTACAGGTGGGGGGAGAGCGGGGTATATTCAGGCGGGGGGAAACTGGGTATATTCAGGCTGGGGGGGAGCAGGGGTATATAAGGCTGGGGGAGGGTGCAGACTTATACAGGTTGGGAAACAGCTAATACTGCTGGGGGGGATTTGGGTATCTATCCTGTTGGGTGAGTGGTATTAAAAAAGTGTGGGGAGCTGGCTAATAAGGCTGGGGGGGCAGGATTAGGGCTGGGGGGGGGAGTGCAGGCTATATACAGGCTGGGGTGAGTGCAGGCTATATACCGGCTGGGGGAGAGTGCAGGTATATACAGGCTGGGAGAGAGTGCGGCTATATACAGGGGGGGAAGGGGCAGGTTATACAGGGGGGGGGAGGGTGCAGACTTATACAGGGTTTGGGGACGCTATAACTTTCGGGGGGGAGCGGCTAATATCCCGTTTGGGGGGCTGGGTAATACTGCTGTGGGGGGAGCTGGCTATTCTGCGTGGGGAGAGCTGGCTTATACTGCTGTGGGGGGAGCTGGCTATTACTGCTTTGAAAGAGTGGGTATATAACGTGGAGAAGTTAAATTTTTTTTCTGGGGGGAGCTATCGTATACTGGCTGGTGGGGAAGCTATCTGTATATGGCTGGTGGGGGGGAGCTATCTGTATACTGGGGTGGGGGGAGTACCTGTTACTAGCTAGTGGGGAGAGCTATCTATATATGGGTGGTTGGGGAGTTATTATATAACGGCTGGGGGGGGGGCTGGGGTATTTATGCTGTGGGGAGGCTAAACTATATACTGGTGGGGGGGAAAGTTTTTTTATACGTTTGTAGGGACTATCTGTATACTGGCTGGGGTGGAGGCTCCCTTTTACTAGCTAGTGGGGAAGCTATCTTTATAGGTTGGTGGGGAGGTTATTTATACTGGCTTGGGGGGAAGAGTTTTAATACTGGCTGGGGGAAGTTATTACATTGGGTGGGGGGAGCTGGCTATATACTGCTGTGGGGAGAGCAATCTATATACTGGCTGGTGGGGAGAGCTATCTATCTGTATACTGGCTGGTGGGGAGAGCTATCTGTATACTGGCTGGTGGGGAGAGCTACCTGTATACTAGCTAGTGGGGAGAGCTATCTATATACTGGCGGGTTGGGAGAGTTATCTATATACAGGCTGGGGGGAGCTGGCTATTTACTGCTGTGGGGAGAGCTATCTATATACTGTCTAGTAGGGAGAGCTATCTGTATACTGGCTGGTGTGGTGTGCTACCTGTATACTAGATAGTGGGGAGTGTTATCTATATACTGGCTGGTGGGAAGAGTTATCTATATACTGGCTGGTGGGAAGAGTTATCTATATACTGATTGCTGGGGAGAGTTATTTTACATATAAGGCTGGGGGGAGCTGGCTATATACTGTTTGTGGGGGAGAGCAATCTATATACTGGCTGGTGGGGAGAGTTATCTGTATACTGGCTGGTTGGGAGAGTTATCTGTATACTGGCTTGTGGGGAGAGTTGTCTGTATACTGGCTGGTGGGGGGGAGCTATCTGTATACTGGCTGGTGGGGAGAGCTATCTATCTGTATACTGGCTGGTGGGGAGAGCTATCTATTGTTTACGGGTTTGGTTGGAGAGCTATCTATCTTTTATACTGCCTGTGGGGAGCTTATCTGTCTGTTTTACTCCCTTGGGGAGCTATCTATCTGTATACTGCCTGTGGAGAGCTAGCTGTCTGTAAACTGCCTGTGGTGAGCTATCTGTCTGTACACTGCCTGTGGGGAGCTGTATACTGCCTGTGGGGACCTATATCTATATACCTATCTGCCTGAGGGGACCTATATCTATATACCTGCCTAATTAAAGGGGGACCTATACATTTACCTAACTGAGGGGATTATATAATTATAGTAAGGAGTTGCTGGAAAAGGGGGAAATTCACAATTATTTTTGTGTCTAAATCTGCAGGGATGAGTGTAGGTGGGAGAAATCAGCTTTGAAGGTGTGAACCGGATGGAGAAGAAACCGGAAAATGTGAACGACTCATTGGAGAAACGTCACCTGTGAGTCACTAAATGTGCCTGAAATGTAATCTCTTACATGTGTGCAAAGTGTAATGGTTTATATTCAGTAATGGTGTGGCGGTATTATTCAGTCACTTTTGTGGTGGCGAGATGTGTCGGTATTATTCAGTCACTATGTGGTGGTGGTGGTGGTGTTGTTTTATTATTCAGTCACTATGTGGTGGTGGTGGTGGTGGTGTTGTTGTGGTATTATTCAGTCACTATGTGGTGGTGATATGTGATGGTGGTGATGTGGTATTATTCAGTCACTATGTGGTGGTGATATGTGGTGGTGGTGTTGTGGTATTATTCAGTCACTATGTGGTGGTGATGTGGTATTATTCAGTCACTATGTGGTGGTGATATGTAGTGGTGGTGTTGTGGTATTATTTAGTCAATATGTGGTTGGTGATATGTGATGGTGGTGATGTTTGGGATTATTCAGTCACCCATGTGGTGGTGATATGTAGTGGTGGTGTTTTGGTATTATTCGTCACTATGTGGTGGTGATATGTAGTGGTGGTGTTGTGGTATTATTCAGTCACTTTTGTGGTGGTGGTATTTGGTCGTGGAGTTGTGGTATTATTCCGTCAACGGTCTGATGAGCACCTGTGTACACTGCTATCTACCACAATATGGTCACTGTATAGTAGAAATATGGCAGAGGGATGGGCTAAGCGGCCGTCACATCCCTCATATTAATTGTTGTGCGGCCCCACTTCCCAACGTTACTTCCCTGCTTCGTGCTGGCGTCGGCGGCACTTTGTGGTAACTAAGGTATTTTTCGGTTGCAGTTTCGGCACTCGGTCTCAAAAAGGTTTGCCATCACTGCTCTAGTCCTTGTCGTTCACAGACACTGCTCAAGGAATGGAGGAGTTAACTACAGCTCCCCTCTTTTTGACCCCTTCTGAAGGCAATGGCGTCTTTTGGCGTCACTGCAGACAGAAGACACGCACCGCTCGCCATCAAAAAAACTGTAGGTGGTCATTAAGGGGTTAAAAAAATAAATAGTGCATTGGGGCCACGGTGGGCCAAAAAGAAAAAATCCTGATACTTACCTAGCTGTACCCCACCACTGTCACTCCCAAAGATCCGCTCCCCTTGACTTTCAGGTTCTTGTCCCAATGCAGGGGAGAGGCTCACGCTTCATTGTAAGTGAATGGAGCCCAAACCTCTCCAGTGTGTCCAGATGAGAACCAAGAGGTGAAGAGGAGCGGATCGCTGGGAGCTATGGAACAGCACCAGTGGGAGACAGCTAGGTACATATTTTTTTTTTATTCCAGGCTGGACCCAGTGCAGTGTAATTTTCTTAATGGACAACCCCTTTAAGTCCTTTACTCAACTTCTTTTCAGGTTTGCTGGTTTAGAAAACCTATTACTGTAAATTCCATAACAATCCATCTATTAGCCAGAGCAGACAGCAGTTACAGAGAGTGTCTCTTGAGGACTCGGCAAGTCCATACATTTTACAGACAGCCTAATGATTTTAGTAAGAACTGTGTAATACTCCAGTTCTCCTGTGATGGCGCTGCAGGGGAATCAATTTCTTGCTGATGAATTCCTACAACGCTGATTGCTGTGAGTCCCAGCTGGGGTTGCCACCCTTCTACCAAAGAATACTGGCTAGGTTTACGTGCATAAAAGTGGTATGTGGTATTGGTTTGGGGTATAGCGGGATAGTGGTTTGGGGTATAGCGGGATAGTGGTTTGGGGTATAGCGGGATAGTGGTTTGGGGCACGGTGGGATTGTGGTTTGGAGCACGGTGGGATTGTGGTTTGGGGCACGGTGGGATTGTGGTTTGGGGCATGGTGGGATTGTGGTTCGGGGCATGGTGGCATTGTGGTTTTGGGCATGGTGGGATTGTGGTTTGGGGCATGGTGGCATTGTGGTTTGGAGCACGGTGGCATTGTGGTTTGGAGCACGGTGGGATTGTGGTTTGGAGCACGGTGGGATTGTGGTTTGGGGCATGGTGTCATTGTGGTTTTTTGGGCAAGGGGATTTGGTTTGGGGGATGTGGCTGTGGTTTGGAGACCGGTGGCATTTTGGTTTGGAGCACGGGGGATTGTTGTTTGGAGCTCGGTGGGATTGTTGTTTGGGGCACGGTGGGATTGTGGTTTGGAGCACGGTGGGATTGTGGTTTGGAGCACGGTGGGATTGTGGTTTGGAGCAAGGTGGCATTGTGGTTTGTAGCACGGTGGGATAGTGGTTGGGAGCAAGGTGGGATTGTGGCTTGGATCACGGTGGGATTGTGGTTTGGAGCACGGTGGGATTGTTGTTTGGGGCACGGTGGGATTGTGGTTTGTGGCATGGTGGGATTGTGGTTTGTGGCATGGTGGGATTGTGGTTTGTGGCATGGTGGGATTGTGGTTTGTGGCATGGTGGGATTGTGGTTTGTGGCAGGGTGGGATTGTGGTTTGTGGCATGGTGGGATTGTGGTTTGTGGCACGGTGGGATGGGGGTTTGGAGCACGGTGGGATTGCGGTTTGGAGCACGGTGGGATTGTGGTTTGTGGCATGGTGGGATTGTGGTTTGGAGCATGGTGGGATTGTGGTTTGGGGTTGGTTTTTCAGAGCAGTCTGGACATTATTCAGTGTTTTTGCAGAATTTTAGGAATTTTGTAAGAAAAGGGTAGAGAGAAAAGATTTTTTGACTTCATTTGGTCTAGTGACGGTGGGGAAAAACATCAAACAGTTCAAAAGAGACATAAGAATACTTGATGGTCCAGGGCAAGGGTCCCCAACCACTGCTCTGCGGACCAGGAATGGGTCGTGGAACATGTTGTATCGGTCATTGTTGGATCTCTTAGGAGAACCATTGATGCGGCGACTACTAGTTACTGAAGGTGCTTGGTGATGTTCTTATCTAAGTGAACTATACTACTAAAAAGGACTTTTAAAGCAGACAACCTCTGAGTGATTATAATAGGGTATATTGTAGTCCCCTTTCAATTTTTTTCTTTAAATTAAGATGTATAAATTGTATTGTTAGAGTGGTGCCAATCATACTTTGCACTTCTCTTTAGTCTTAGTACTATTCTTAAAGGGGTTGTCTCACTACAAGGATTGCTGCTTTTTATGTTAAAGATCTTGCAAAAACAAGTCACTTTGCAATATCTGTCCATTAACAGTGTCCTACCTATTCCTAGATATCTCCTCTTATATGGGCTGCATTAGCATCTCAGGTCGCTATAGCTACAGACCTGTTCAATCTCTCCTTATAGGCTACCAGCACTGGTTGGTATAGCTACAAACCTGTTCAATCTCTCCTTATAGGCTACCAGCACTGGTTGCTATAGCTACAAACCTGTTTTAATTCTCCTGATAGGCTGCCAGTGCTGGTCGCTATAAGCTACAAGGGCCTGTTTTGGATTCTTCTCCTTATAGGCTGCCAGCACTGGTTGCTATAGCTACAAACCTGTTCAATCTCTCCTGATAGGCTGCCAGTGCTGGTCACTATAGCTACAGACCTGGTGTCTTCAGCGGCTCGTCAGTTCAGGCCAGTAGTAGTTAATTTATACACCTCTGAATTCAAAAATGCAACCAAGAAAACAGGACTGAGGTAAGGTGATTCTATGTACCGAGACAACCCCTGTAACAACAGTCTCAATTTTTCTGAGACAATTCCCTGAATCGGGCTGTGAAAGGGGCAAGGTTTATGTAAAAACCCCCCCCCCCAATTTATTGTTTTTGGGGGGTCCCAGGCAGTTTTTAGGGTTTGGGGGTTAAAAATGTTCTTAAACCTGTACCCAATTTAAAAACCCAGGTTTGTAAAAGGGGAAAAGTGGGGGTCTATGATTTTGGTCTTATCATGGTCCTATGACAAGGTTTTATGGGAAGGGGCTGAGAAAACTCTAGCGCCCTCAAAGGGGGTGTAAAAAAATCCTCAATTTGCTTTTGACCCATGATCTTCAAAAGCAAAAGGGATATTAGCCAAGCCAGTATCACTCATCGCAAACACAGCCCTTTTCCGGGTGTTGCCCCTCATCTGTGAAAAGAAAATGCTGGTCGCGGGTGGGGGCAATGAGGGGCTCAAAAAAGGGAAACTACCCTTCCGGGGAAAAGAGGACCTGATAGGTGTGTGGAGTTTTTAAATTGCCTTTTTTTGCCCTCTACAAAAGCACTGCATACAAAAGGGCATTATGGGGAAGGTTGGAAATTTAAGCCCCCTCTAGGGATGTCAAACCCTTAATTTGCTTCAACCCACGAGTCTTCAGAAAGCAAAAGGGTATTACCAAACCCCCAAATGAAAAAGTTTTGCAGCTTTTTTTATAAAGTGTGCACTAATAAAAATTAAATTGTAAGATTTAAACTAAACTAATTTGCATTTTTTCATACCTATAAAACGCTATAAAAATGACTGCTCAGTGAGACTCCCCTAATTTCCCGCAGACCCCAGGCCCGGTTTAAGCACAGGTCTCCTATATCATTCGTTTGGGCCCCCTCAGACTCTAGAGCTGCTGGTACGTGACCGCCTAGGTGCCACTTCATCCCAGGAAGGAGACGCATAGAGATATGGAGTGGGCTGAATTTTCCATTGAGGGGAGGGGGGGGGGGGGCGCGATCAGCATAATTAGTCTAGGGCATACCTTGTCCCTTCCTAAAAAGCTATACTCCCTTAGCTAACCACCTATTAAAAAATAGTACCTTGATTTGTTGAAAACCTTCTCGCAGCAGTCGGTGTAAACATCCTCTGTGTCCGGACGTCTTTCACTTTCTGTGATTAAATATTAATTTGGACAGATATTTTAGGTCCGTGAGTCACCGCTAAAACACTGGGAATAGTCCCCCGGGGTGTGGGGGCTGCCCGCTTTAGTTTTTGCTGCTTGTCCTTTCTTTTCTGAAACTGTTGCTCCCCCTAGGTTGTTTGAACTGGTTTTTTAAAGGGGGGTTAACTCTGGTCACAGGGGTGCCTGGAAACCATGGCTACTACTCATGGCACGGTGGTATTAGAGCAAGACCCAGTCGCTATATGTCAGAAGTTGTCAGATATCTATGGCCAGTTTCCAAGCCCATGACCCTACGAGTTAATAGTGATGACCATTTCATGACTTGTATCTATTAAAACCATAGTGTGTGGCTACAAAGGGAGCCTCTTGCACTGGAGGCCCTGCCATGTCCATGGCCATTAATTTCCTATGGCAAAGCTAGAGTTTTTGCAGCCTGGGCCATCTCTGAGTCTGACGCCCCTTTTTACAAATCACACCCCCACTTTTCAGGTCAACCCTCTTTTTTCAGGCTTCTCCTCAAACTATATATTATACCGGCACTTAATAAATCACGCGCGACTTCTATAAACTCGCCTACGCCATTTATTGAGCCAAAAAAAATTGCCGGCGCGCTGTTCTATGGATGAATGAAAGTTACCCAAACTTGGCGCGTTTTCCCCAGAACGACACTTTTGAATGTCCAAAAAATGCCCCAACTTTTTGTACGAAAACCGATATAAAGTTTGGCGCATTACACTTTCATTCATACTGTTGTATTTTAAAACCCTCCTCTAAAATCAGAGAAGTGGAGGGCAAGTTATATGATGTTTCCCAGTTTTTTTGTCACCTTATTCTAAGAGCCAGAATTGTGAGATAAGTTCATCTTTTCATTGCTTCTATCTTGGGGAACACAATACCCCTTTTCATAAAGTTATCTGTTTTTTTTTTTTTTTTTTGTGAGGTTGGATAGGAAAAATAAATGTATTTCTGTCATTTTTTTAAATTTTTATTTTTTTGCGGTGTTCACTGATTGGATTAAAGGGGTTTTGCCAAAAAAGTGATTTTCCCCACCCCCAAAAGGCCCCATATCTGATTTTAAAATCTTGAAAAAGCGGCATTGTGTTTTTGTGTTTTAAAAAAAAAAAAGTACCTTCCCCCTGGAGCATCGCTCCACCTCCCATGCACGTTCCCGGGGTAAATTCATCTCTTTGTTGGGTAAACATTTTTTGGCTAAACACAGGGATAACTGATTGTGCACAAGCTCTACGGGTTTTGTTTCTCCCTCTTATCTGCTCAGGAGAGAAGATAAGTTCCATGCAGGCAGTGCTCTTTTGTTTCTTCCGGGACTGCTGCAGGGGGGGGGAGGAGGGCTGAGCAGGGAGCCAGAGAGCATCTGCATGTTTACTCAGATAATTACACTACAACCAGTGGATTCTCTATACAAAAGACACAGGCTCTTTTCTCCCACTCCCTTCAAAGCTCAAAGTTCCTGTGTCCTGCCTTCAGATAAGAAGTGCAAACAACGCAAGCGCAGCCAGATCAGCTCCTGGTCGTAGCTAATGTAAACAGTCAGGAAACTAAGGGCATCTTAGTTAGGCTGTAGGCCTCACAGGCTACACTTTGTATAATCCCATATATTTAGTGATTAAAAACCCATTTTGGAGGATCCCACGTCAACATTAGATCGTGGCAAAACCCCTTTAAGTAACATGATAATTTTGTATATTGGAGTGTTATGGATGCAGCAGTACCTGACTGATACCAATACCTTACATTATTTGTAACTTTTTTTTTTTTTTTTACAAAATATTTTTTTTTACTGAGGAATCAGTATTTTTAAAATTGGATTCATTTAATTTTTATTAGTTTAAATATTTTTCGTTTATCTACTTTTTTGGGGTTTTGTTTTAGGTCGGGTTCACATGGCATATGGCAGTGCGTACTGTGCGCGCCCCTATATGCCTGCTGTTTAAGAAGTACACTCTGTCCCCATTCATCCTCTATTTCCCCAGGAATACGTTGCAAAATCATAAAGCTCAATGAGTACTGTAATTTTGCTGTATTTGCGGGGCATACTTTGGGTATTTTGCAATGCAATTACGCCCCGAAGTACGCCCTGCAAATACGCCGTGTGAACATACCCTTATAGTCTATGGATCATTTTTATTATACTGTATTATCTTGTTTTATGCTGGCAGCCTAGTAGATTCTAATAGTCTCCTATACAAAGAAGACTCAGGGGCCATCATTCGGCCTCTGACTGCCATGGGAACCAATGGTGTTGCAGGGGTACTCATCGGTGATAGAGGGAGTCCCCTCCCTCTGTCAATCATCTTAATGCCACAGAAGCGTCTAAGGGATTAAATGGTCAGGTTCAGAGTTAGCTTCATTTTTGACCACTGCAGTAGGATTCTGGCTATACATTACAGCTGCAGATGGTACAGACACAGTCTCTGCGCCCACACCAACACAGCGCCATACAGGTATGGTGCCCAAGAGACTCGCCGACTTTTCTGGGGCCCGACATATAGTTGTATTAGGCAACCAGAAATTACCGTTCTGAAGAGGTTCAAAAGAGCATGCTGAGAGTTGTAGTTTTATAGTAAAGGGAATGTGTCATCAAAAATGACATTGTTTAACTCACATTTTTATGTTCAACTCCTTTTTTCAGAATTTTTGGTTATTTTTTTTTTAATTTTCCAAATCACTTTCAAACATTTTTAATAATTCTTAAGTCCTGCAGTTTTCACACACATAAGGTTTCTTGGTTACAATTTGATCAACATACATTTTTTTTCCCTGTCTTGTATGACACACTTCCTTGTTCCTGTCTTGTATGACACACTTCCTTTTTCCTGTCTTGTATGACACACTTCCTTTTTCCTGTCTTGTATGACACACTTCCTTTTTCTTGTCTGATACAATTCCTTTTTCCTGTCTGTATGATACACTTCCTTTTACCGGTCTGTATCATACACTTCCTTTTACCGGTCTGTATCATATAATTCCCTTTTCCTGTCTGTATGATTTGCTTCCTTATTCTGTCTATACCCTAATAATAATTTTAAAAAAATGGACAGCATTTTTTTTTCCTGTCTTGTATGACACACTTCCTTTTTCCTGTCTTATATCACTCACTTCCTTTTTTCTGTCTTGTATCACACACTTCCTTTTTCCTGTCTTATATCACTCACTTCCTTTTTCCTGTCTTGTATCACACACTTCCTTTTTCCTGTCGGTATGATTTGCTTCCTTTTTCCTGTCTATACCCTAATAATAATTGTAAAAAAAATGGACAGCACAAATGGAACTACTGCTGCTAAGCAAAAGTTTACAAAATGAACATAAAGGTTCTTGGTTACAATTTGATCAAAGTGCATTAGCCCACTTGACACTTTACAGCAACCTCTTTTAAGTGGGTCCCTACACCAATAGGTATAGCACTGCAAGGCTGGTGTTGCTGTTTCTGTGGCAGTGGTTGCCACTTAAAAGAAGTCACCGCCGTGAAGTGACAAGTGGGCTTATACACTTTCATCAAATTGTAACCAAGAACCCTTAAGTACATTTTATAAACTTTAGCCTAGCAGCAGTAGTACAATGCATAGCAAGGGGGGGGTGCGGTCCGTTTCCTGTCTGTTAGATGGAAATATCCTTTTTCCTCTCTGACAGGCAGGATTCGGACTGGCTCCCCAATTTTCATGCAGCTGCCAACTGGTTGTCCTAAATTTCATCGGACCGAATCGTCCTGGTCCAGATCTGATGCGCAACACTAGTCTGCAACAAATCCGTGCACAATTCACAACTGCATTGACATTTTGCAGATCCAATTTGAGTTTATGAAATTTACCATGTACCATATTCTGCTGCAAATCTGAGGTAATTCCATCTCGTGTGACTTCACCCTCAAGTGTTGCAGTAGATTTTAGACTGGTAATACTGATGGGACTCCCAATAATCCAGGATATTTAATAATCCCTCATTAGGTCCTGTGTTCATATATCCCCTTCATTATTACATCTAAAGGATGACCTGGTGTTAGACATTTCGGATTGCAGTTGGCTCATTGTCAGGCCATTAGCGGAGACTCTGTGCTGAGGTGTCTCACCCCTCTTCATGCCCCACGTTAAATGAAGCTTTTGCAAGATATCCGCTGCCGGCACAGAGCCGCTCTCATCTGAAATCACAATATGCCCCCAACTGGTGAAGGTGCACGTTATAGCCACAAACATTATAAAGCTGCTAGAATTATTCAATCATGAAAAAAAGCTTCGTTTGAAAATCCCTCCAAGGATTAAAGTCTATGGGCGACATGTATGAATTCGAATGCATACTTTTTTTTTTTACTTGGCGCCGACACCACAGTTCTAAATAGATATAGAAGAGTGTAGAATACGACAGATTTTTGGCGCATACATAGAGCTTAGTGCGCCAAGTTTGGCGCATTACACTCTTTGCCCATACAAAGTTTGGCGCATTAAGCTCTATGTAATGCGCCAAAAATGTCGTATTCTACACTCTCAGAATCTCATAATCCGAGCATTGAAACATTAAGGGCAAACATGTATGAATTCGAATGCGTATTTTTTTTTTACTTGGCGCCGCCCACCACAGTTCTAAATAAAATATAGAAGAGTGTAGAATACACAGATTTTGGCGCATTCATAGAGCTTAATGTCCAAATTTTGTATGGGCATAGAGGTAATGCGGCAAACTTTCCGCCCCTAAGCTCTATGTATTGCGCCAAAAATCTTCATCTGTCGTTATTCTGCACTCTTCTAATCTATTTAGAACTGGAGTGCCGGCACCAAGTAAAAAAAAAAAAGTACGCATTCTAATTCATACATGTCGCCCTATGTCTGTGCTTAATTTTCAAAGCCGTCATTTTCTTTAATTTGGTCTATTAAGGAAAAAAAAAAAATCAGAAATCCTCATGTCTTCACCAAAAATACCTACATTTGCCTGCCAATAACTGAAGGCTAAATCACGCGGCACTTTAACCATTGACTAGAAACAACCCCTTTTATGCAAATATGCATAAGCTACACCTCTTTTCAGTTCCCGTTAAAATTGAACTTTTGGGAGGTATATATAAAAGATTTAAAAATTAAAGGTGTCATCAGGACCCTCACCTAATACTCAGAGCAAAGAGCAGCTTCAAAGAGGTCGTCACACTGGAGAACCCAATATGTACTTGGATTGCATAGACAGTCATTGAGGAGTGTGTAATGCCGTATTTCCCCTATGGGGGCGCTGCAGGAGAATTGAACACTTGCTCACTGGGATCCCTAGCAGTGGGACATCCTGTAATGAGCTCATAATTGGAGGACTATACGCCGGATGTTTTAGAAATAACAGGCCCTAGATGGTGAGGTTACTCCCTGCTATGTCTTACCACCAGCACAGGAGCTTTTTTATGTTTCTTACTGACAAACTTTAACCATTTACATAGTTACATTTGTTAGTACGGTTGAAAAAAGACACGTGTCCATCAAGTTCAACCAAGGGGGTAAAATTGGGTGGGTAGAGAACAAGGTTTTTAAGCCCCGCCTCCCCGTGGTGAATGCCCTGAAAAACCCCCAACAAGAACAATCTGCTCCGTGGGGAACCCATCCTAAACCCAGGCCTCCCCCAGACAGGATCCAGAATTTACTAGCTCTACCACTAATATTTTATTAGTGTCAGGAGGGATCTGCCTTTTTGAAACCCTCACCGTTCCGCTGTGCGCTCCTTTAGGCCTATTCTAAGATTTACATTCTTACAGTGAAGAACATTTTCTCCTTGGAGATTGAATCCTTTTTTCTCTGACCGAAGGGAATGTCCCCTTGTCTTTTGAGGGGCTTTACATTAAATAATTTTTCCCCGTACTTTTTGTAGGGATCATATACATACTTATTTAAATTAATCATGTCCCCCCTAAGCCGTCTTTTCTCAAGACTAAATAAGTTCAATTCTTCTAACCTCTCCTCATAACTAAGATGTTCCATTCCCCTTATAAGTTTGGTTGCTCGTCTTTGTACTCTCTCCAGCTCCATTACATCTTTTCTATAAACTGCAGCCCAAACTGAACCGCATATTCCAAGTGAGGCCGCACCAATGAGCTCTGTAGCCTTATGTCCCGCTGTTTAGTCCCTTCCAATACCATTTCAATTAAATATTTATTTTTGGTTGTCTTCTTTTAAAATGGGAAGGATTGGGTAAAGCTCACATAATTTTGGGTTCACACTATGATGGCATCTATTGCAGGTATCCGCTGGGGTACCGTAAAAAAAAAAAAGCCTCAGCAGACCCATGGGGCATAATAGAGCAGATATGGCTCAGCGTGGGCTACATTTACTCTATTTTCTGGCACACATACTTTTTTACGGGACTCAATAGTGTACAATACTATGCTATTGAATCCCACAGACGTATGCCGTAGGGAAATAGCGCAAACATAGCACACACTGGCCTACATCACCTCTATTATCCCCCATCCCTGCAACGTATGCAATATCGTAGTGTGACGAAACCCTTACAAGCTGCCTTAGCTGCAGTAGTAACTTATAAAAGAGAACACAGCTGTGAAAATAAGTCAAGAACAAACTCTGCATTGTTATCAGTCTTTCCATTGTATTTTGTCTTTATTTACAGAGTAAATACAAAAATTCGGAAGTGTCTGCATCAGATACATCGGACGCACAGTGTTACAATGCCAGTGCTAGGATGAAATTATCGTATTACAGACGCTTCTCTATAAGATACAGAAAATGTGGGGGTTCTTTCTCATGGAGTTTGTCTCCTGAGCAAATCTTCACCCGTACTTAAAGGGGTGTTTCCATCTCACACATTGATGGCGGATTGTAGGATATGCCATCAATGTGTGATAGGGAGGGGTTTCACCTGCGGGACCAGTACCTATCTTGGGAATGAGTTCCCAAAAGTTTCCAGAACGGAGAGTAGGTTGGGCATGCACTCAACTTTCCTCTTTGTTTTATGGGAATTCCGTGTACAACCGAACACTCCGCTCACCTGTACTGGGAACTCCCATAGAACATAATGGAGGACACTCCGCTCACCTGTACTCGGAACTCCCATAGAACAGAATGGAGGACACTCCGCTCACCTGTACTCGGAACTCCCATAGAACATAATGGAGGACACTCCACTCAACTGTAATCGGAACTCCCATAGAACAGAATGGAGGACACTCCGCTCACCTGTACTCGGAACTCCCATAGAACAGAATGGAGGACACTCCGCTCACCTGTACTCGGAACTCCCATAGAACAGAATGGAGGACACTCCGCTCACCTGTACTCGGAACTCCCATAGAACAGAATGGCGGACACAGCTCCCCTGTACTCGGAACTCCCATAGAACAGAATGGCGGACACTCCGCTCACCTGTACTCGGAACTCCCATAGAACAGAATGGAGAACACTCCGCTCACCTGTACTCGGAACTCCCATAGAACAGAATGGCGGATACACAGCTCCCCTGTACTCGGAACTCCCATAGAACAGAATGGAGGACACTCCGCTCACCGGCACTCGTAACTCCCATAGAACACAATGGAGAACACTCCGCTCACCTGTACTCAGAACTCCCATAGAACAGAATGGAGGACACTCCGCTCGCCTGTACTCGGAACTCCCATAGAAGAGAATGGAGAACACTCCTCTCACCTGTACTCGGAACTCCCATAGAACACAATGAAGGACACTCCGCTCACCTGTACTCGGAACTCCCATAGAACAGAATGGAGATGGGTATCCATACCTATCATACATTGGTGATATATCCCATTGCTATACCATCAATGTGTGAGATGGGAACATCCTTTTAAAGGAAGACTCCACTCAACTTTGTAGAAGACCTGAAGGTAGAGCACGACACATTAATGTTATCTCTGGTGGTCTTTAACCCCTTAAAGTTGAGGCCTAAGATTTTCCCTCCTCACCTTCCCAGAGCCATAACATTTTTTATTTTTCCATATGAGGACTTTTATTTTGCGGGACAAGATGTACTTTCTAATGGTGTCATTCATCGTACCATAGAGTATACTGGGAAACCGCAAAAAATTCTAAGTTCGGCGTTCAATCTTCAGTATAAACTATATGTTCTCTGTATTCTACAGGTTGATATGAATCCGGCAATACTAAACATGTAGGATTTTCGTTATGTTTTGGAACCGTAAAAAAAAAATAATTTCAAAAACATTTTCTATTTTTCCAATTTTTGCCGCATCATCATTTTCTGCAACCAATAACTTTTTTGTACTATCACCTACAGACTTGAGTGAGGCGGCATTTTTGGCAGACTGAAGTGCACTTTTTATTGTGACCAGTTTGGAATACATGCGGCTTTTTTGATCACTTTTATTCCAATTTTTAAGGAGACGTGAAATGACCAAAAAAAACCACAAATTTGGCATTTGAATTTTTTTTTTTACTTCTACGGTGATCAGCGTATGGGATAAATGATGCTAGATTTTAATAAATTGGACTTTTTTGGATGCAACAATGGCAATTTTTTTTATTTTAGTTTTTGTAAAATGGCAAAAGGAGGGTGATTTAAACTTTAATATATATATATAATATACTATTATATATATATATATATATATATATATAATATATCTATATATATATATCTCAATCTAAAACAATTTAAAAACAAGAAAAATCCAGCGCGTTTCACGCTTATTTAGCGCTTCCTTCAGGGGTAAAATCCCCTGGGGAAGCGCTAGATAAGCGCGAAACGCGGGTTTTTGTTTTTAAATTGTTTTAATTTGTTTATATATATATATATATATATATATATAATATATATATTTTTTAAAGTTTAAATCACCCTTTTGCCATTTTACAAAAAATAAAAAAAAAAATTGGCATTGGGGTGTGTGTATATATATGTACATTTATAAAAAATATATTATATATATATATATATATATTATATTTTTTTTACACTTTAAACATTTTTTTCTTTTTTAATTTAACATTGAGACCTTCTAGGGTGCTTCACCACTAGGGGGCGCGATTGTTTATGCAATAAGGTGTACAAATATGGCCGTATTACTATATCCTGCCTGGGGAAACATGGCGGCGATGGAAAACTTCACAAGGTTTCCAGCTGCCATGTAACCTGATGGGAAACCAAAGGGCAATCTTGCGGGCGGAGGTCCCATTCGCGGGAAGGGTTTTAAACGAAAAGGGAAAATTGGAGCCGGCTCCATTCGGGTGCTGTTACTGGTGGGGGGCAGCAAAAATAAGCGGCAGAAACCCGGGCCAACCAATGCGGGCGGGAACGCCCGGGCGATCCCCACTAAAAAAGTCCCTTTGGGCTGCCATCGGGACGTCCCAAATAAGTCCAGATGCGGAAAAGGGGTTTGGGTATTTTTCTTCCAAACCCTATAATATGTATTGACATCAATTCTGTCCACAGTTTTCTCTACAAATTTATATCATTTATACACTTTGATTTTCAGGATTTTATTTTGGGATTTCCCTTTTTCTCAATTTTAAAAAATTAAACCCCCCCCTTAAAAATTTAAAATAGCCCGGGTTCATGTCTTTGTCAGGGGGAAAAAACTTACACAATCAAAAGGAAATAAAAAAATTTAATTATTTCCCTTTCCACTGAAACCACCCACACCCCTTACAATTAAGTGCGAGTCTGAACTGGACAGTGGCTCTGGGAAACTTAAAGGTTTGAGGAAACCCCCCTTAAAAAAAAAATCCCCGGGTGATCAATGTCCCCACTTTTTGTTTTATATCCCCCAGGGGTAGTAAGTAAGAGCTGCCCCCCTTATGGGGCTTATAAAAAGATTTTTTCTAAAATTTGGGCCCCCAAATTTTTTTTAACATTCTGCTTTTTAAAACTATTAATTCATCTATTATGGGTTTTTCTCAAAACGGGAGGGCCCATTCATGAATTTAAACCCTTTTGAACCAAAGATTTACAATGCCTTGTGAAATTTTTCCGGCCCCCCCTAAAATTTTTAAACCCTTTGGCCAAAAAAATTACAGGCTTAAAACAAAAAGATATAAAAATTTTAATTTTGGGGGTGAAGAATAAACAACAAGGGGACACAATTGTGAAGGGGAACAAATTTTTTGGATATTTTAATTTTTGAAAAAAAATAAAAAACTGAAAAGGGGGGGCGGAAAAATTTAAATTCGGGCCCCTTTTTACTTTCATGCAAAAAAAACTCACTCCAGAAGTTCAATCTCTGAATAAACCCAATTTTGTCCAAAATTTTGACGTTTATGAAAATAAAATTTCACCGTGTTTAATAAAGCCCCCCGAAAAAAATTTGCACCTGCCGGTGATAGTTCGGGGTTCTTTTTAAAAAAGTGCAGAGAGCATCATGAAGACCAAGGTAACAAAACCTTTGGCGGGTCTTGATACTGTGGTGGAAAAGTTTAAACCCCGTTTTGGGGATACAAAAAAAGTTTCCCCAAATTTTAAACAACCCCAAAAGGAGCAAAAGCCCCAGCCCTAATCCAATGAGAATCTGGGGGGAAAGACTAAAAAACTGTTTGTTCACAAACGCCTCCACCCAACCTAAACTGAGCGCCACTGTTCACAAACCCCCCACCAACCTCACTGAGCCCCAGCTCTCACAAACGCTCTCCACCCAAAACCCACGGGAGCTCCACCCTGTTTCACAAACGCTCTCCATCCAACCTCCTGAGCCCACGGGTTCACAAACGCTCTCCACCCAAAACCTCATGAGCTCCAGCTTTTCCCCAAACGCTCCCCCATCCAACCTCAACAAAAAGCTCCACCCTTTTTCAAAAAACCGCTCTCCATCCCCCCTCACTAAAGTTTAAAGCTTTTAAAACAAAACCTCCCCAAACCAACCTCACTGAGCCCAGCTGTTAAAAAAAACGCTCTCCATCCAACCTCCCCTGGGGCTCCAGCTGTTCACAAACGCTCTCCATCCAACCTCACTGGGGCTCCACCTTTTTAAAAACAAACCCTCCCCCATCCAACCTCACTGACTCCAGCTGCCCCCACAAACGCTCTCCACCCCAAACCCCTCACTTGAGCTCCACTGCTCAAAAAACCCTCCCACCCCAACCTCACTGAGCTCCGCTGCTCACAAACCTCTCCATAAAAACCCTCACTGAGCTCCAGCTGCTCAAAAAACGCTCTCCACCCCAACCTCATTTGATTTCCCCAATTTTTCAAAAACGCTCTCCATCCAACCTAAACTGACTCCAGCTGTCCAAAATTTGCCTCCATCCAACCTAAACTGAACTCCAGCGCGCCAAGGAAAAATTGGGCAAGAATTTCAGTCTCCCGATTGCAAAACTGGTAGAGACATACCCCAAAAGGGCGCCCTTGCAGCTGAATCGAAAGAAAAAGGGGGGGAGCTACAAAGTTTTAAAACCATAAATGGGGTTTTCCCCAGGACGTCCCTTAAATCTGCAAAAAGGCAAATGTAAACAAGCCACGTAGCTGAGAGAAAGACAGACGCCAAGCTCATAAGGGGATCGGGTGAAATTTCATTTCAAAAAACCCAAATTTACAACTAGGGGGTTTTCCCGGGGTAAAACAAAAAAAAACCCACCTTTTCCCCCACAGCAGTTGAAAGCTTCTTCACCTCGGGAAAGACTTCATTTTCCCCCTGTCATCTGGATAAAGCAGGAATCTACTCGGGAAATAAAATTCACACTACAACTAGGGGGTTTTCTTTTGTATACAAACAAAAAACCTCTTTCCCCCCCGGTCCCTTTTCCAGCTCCCTCCCCTCAAAAAGAAGTGTGCCTCACAACCCCGGGCCCAGCACCCTTTTGTCATTGTATCTAGTGCAAGTTTTTTAAGTAACTAAGGGCGGGGAAAGGGGCAGCCTGAAAGCTCTCTCGGGCTGCAATTTTTTTTAAATTCCCATATATTTAAAAATTTGAATAAAACCCATTTTGGAGGATCCCACGTCAAAAATTACATCGTGGAAAAACCCCCTTTAAGAAGGCCAAAAAATTTTGCACGTGCCCCCTTTCAAATTTTTTTACAAAAGTTTAAAAAATCCAAAAAATTTTCTTCCACTTCACAATTGTGTCCCACTTTTTGGGGTTGATTCTTCAAAAAAAAAATTAAAATTTTAGGGGCCCACATGTATGAACCTGTTTGGGTCTAAAGCTCACTTTTTGCCCATACTTACTATGGGAAAAGGGACTAAATTTTAGACCTAAACATTTTTCACCCATGTGGCCCTATATTTTTATGTTTAAAACCCTGAAATGGGGGAAAAAAGGGTTTGAAAAGTTAAAGGGGGCCCCAATACTTTCGCCAGGCACTGTAACATACATTTAATGGTTACCCAAAAACAATGGATAGGAGGTCAATGGAAACCTAAAAATCATAGTAAACCCAAAGTAAAAAGAAAATTAAAACAAAAAAAAAGAAGGTTATTATACAAGACTTTGCCGTCCAACACCCAAGGGTGTATCCCTGAAAGTTTTTTGGCACAACCTCTTCCAAAATCAATGAAAATTCCTTCAGAGTCAGATTCTTTTGGATTCTAAAAATCGGGTCAAAAAATTGCCCTCGGGACTGGAAGATGGGGCAGGAATCAAAGTTGAGTCTCTGGACATGTCCTCTGTGGAGATCGTGCTGTGGAACAGTCCTTGTTGAGGTTCACTGTTGTTATGCATTGATGGAAACTGTCCATTGCCCATGGCAGGGTGCTCCAGCTCATTTTGGGGGTGGGGGTTTGGGGGTGACATTGAGATTTTTTTGGAAAGCGGGAAAACCCCAAGATGGTGGTCAGATTGGAGTATCCCTGGATCTCTAGAAGTGATGTCATCTCAGATACTGAGTGTCTTCTGATTCAAGTCCCGTTGGTTGCATGGTTTTCCATTTCATATTCTGCTACCGGGGTCCCAATGGTTTTTTTGTAGCTCTTGGTTTCCAAAACGGGATTCTTCCCTGATCATTCACCGATTTGGGAACATCGTCTGAAAACACTTTTCTTTTGAAAGATGCAAAAAACCCCAAAACATCAAAAACATAAAAACAGGGACTCTTTTTACAAAAATTTAAAAAATTTTAAGGTTTTTACCATAAAAGCATTTCAGGCCTGGTTGTCCTGCTTCAGCTTTCAGTGTGTTCAAAAGGGGGCCCCGGGTATTTTTTTGTTTAAACGCATATCATGTGACCTAAAAAGGGTTTGCCCATCCCCCATGCCTTTCCCCACAGGGGTCTCACTTTTAAAGGCCCAAAAAAAGGGTTTCTGTTTTAAGAAAAGAGCTTTGATTTGTTAAAATGAAACTGAGAAATTTACCCACTTTTTGCCTTTCAGCATGGGGTTCCTGGGTTTTAAAAATCTCTCAGAAACCAAACAAGGGGAAATTTTTTTGTCTAAAAGCACATCCCTGATTGAGGTTTTTTTTTTTTTTTTATTTATTTTCCCACTTTTTTACTAATTACAATGAGTACAGAGATGGAGTAGAGTGAAACACCTGGGGTTCAAAAAAACCCCCTCAGCAGTGAGTGCGGGGTGATTACTAACAGGGGAAACACTAATAGTAAGGCCCGAGAGGAGAGGTGAGTCTAGCTGTGCTCCAGCACTGAGAAAACTCCCCCCGTCAAATGGTCCCTAAAACTCCGGAAAAGAAACTGTACAAATTAGATCACTAAGGGGGAAGCCAAAACAAAAAAAGGGTTTCAGGGTTTTTTTTAAAAAGATGAAAAGGTAAAATGTTTAATTATTTAATGGGGCAAGCTGCTCCAACAATTTTATTTAAAACCTTTTTTGTAAAACCCCCTTTTTTTTTTTTAATTTAAATGATTTTATATTTTTTCCGTTTCCCCTCGGCCCCCAAAAGTTAAAAAAAAACTTTTTTTTATTTTTCCACCTACAGAGACCTGTAAGGGATTGTTTTTTGTACTTGTTAAGGTTTTTTAAATTTTTCCTTATCGTAAAAAATTCTTTGTGGGCCCTTTAAAAAAAAACCCCCAAAACGCCATTTTTTTGGGGTTTCGTTTTAATGGTGTTTACCGTCCAGTAAAAATAACTGTCATCTGTATCCTGCAGGCCGGTAAAACCCCAAATTTTTTAGAGTTTTTTTAAAAATTTTTTTAAACGGGTTTTTAAAAAAAAGTAAACTTAAAAAAAAAAAAATTGTGTTGCAGCCCCATTTTCTGCTACTTTTTATAGCTGTGTTACGGTTTGCTTTTTGCGGACTGAGGTGTAGGGCTTTTTTTGCTAGCTATATAAAGTGTATGCAAAATTTTTATCTTTTTTAATTACATTTTTGTTCTGGTAGACGGGATGACCAAAAAAAAAAAATAAAAATTCTCACTGCCCAAAAAAGATGAAAATAAAACCTGTTTTAAAATCGGAAATTTTTTTTTTTCTAAACTATTGCTTTTCCCCATTTGGGTAAGTTTGTTTAGCCCAAATTTTCATCATAAATTCCCGCAACTGTGTACAATGTCAGCTGGTGTTTTTTGGGGGACACCCGGAAAATAAAATTTTAGGGGCCCACCGTTGGGGTTGATACTTGGGGGCCCCCATGGAAATTATTCTTGGGTCCCCCCATTTGGGGTTTGAATTTTGGGGGGCCACCCCGTGGGGTTGATTCTTGGGGGCCACCATTTGAATTGATTCTTGGGGTTTCCCCCAGTGGAATTGTTTTTTGGGGCCACCATTGGGGTTATTCTTGGGGTCCAAACCCGGGAGTTTTATTCCCTTGGGGGGCCCACCCGTTTTGGTTTTATTGGGGGCCCCCCCCCATGGAATTGATTCTTTTAGTCCACCAAGGGGGAGGTTTTTTATTCTTGGGGGCCCCAACCCGGGGGGAGGGGTTGTTTTTTTGGGGCCCCCACCAGTTGGGGGGTTGTTTTTTTGTGGGGGTTTTCCCCCAGGGGGGGGGGGAGGGGGTTGGGAAAATTCCCTTGGGGGGTCCACCCAGGGAGTTGATTCTTGGAGTTCCCAAACCCGTGGGGTTTTATTCTTGGGGGTCCACAATGGGGTTTTATTCTTGGGGCCCAAAGGGATTAAAAATTGATTCTTGGGGGCCCCCCAGTGGAGTTGATTATTGGGGGTCCACCAGTGGGGGTTTAATTTTTGGGGGCCCCCCAGTTGGGGGGTTGATTGTTTTGGGGGGCCAAACCCGTAAGTTTTATTGTTGGGGCCCCCCCATGGAGTTTTATTGTTGGGGGCCCCCCAGGGAGTTTATTGTTGGGGGCCCCCCAGGTAAAGGTTGATTCTTGGAGCCACCATGGGTTTTATTCTTGGGGGGACAGCAGTAAAGTTGGGGTTAAATTTGGGGTCCACCATGGAGTTGATTCTTGGGGCCCCCATGCAGTTTGATTCTTGGGGAAAAGCAGTAAAAAATTGAACTTGGGGGTCCCCCAGTAAGTTTGATTCTTGGGGGGTCACCAGTAGAGTTGATTCTTGGGGCTCACCAGTAGAGTTGATTCTTGGGGGGTCAATAGTGGAGTTGAAATTTTTGGGGCCCCCCAGTGGGGTTGGGTTCTTGGGGGTCAATAGTGGGTTGATTCCTTTGGGGCCCACCAGGAGTTGATTTTTGGGGGCCCCCCATGGAGTCAGAACCCTTGGGGCCCCCCATGGGGTCGATTTTTTGGGGGCCCACCATGGAGTCGATTCTTTTTGGGGGCCCCCAGTGGATCGATTCTTGGGGCCCACCATGGAGTTTTGATTCTTGGGGCCCACCCCGGGGGGTCGAAACTTGGGGGGGCCCCCCAAATAGAAATCCCATTCTTTGGGGCCCCCCCATAGATCATTTTTTGGGGCCCCCAATTGGGAGTCGATTCTTTGGGGCCCCAAACCCGTGGAGTCGATTCTTGGGGCCCCCCATTTGGGAGTCGATTTTTTGGGGCCCACCATAGAAGTTTAAATTTTTTTGGGGGGTAAATTTTACAGCTCCTGTCTAAACCCCTGGGTTTCTTCCTCTCTTTTTTCTTAAATTTTTCCCCGAAAAGCAGGCCCCCCCGGCTTGCAATTTCCCCCAGGGACCCACCCTGCACCCAAAATTTTACCCCTGGGCCCCGGGGGGCCCCCTGGGCTTCCCCCCCTCCCCTTTGGGGGGGCCCGTTCCCGAGCCTCCTGTATAACTTCCCCCTACAAAACCCTGGGGGCTTTTTTTTTGTTTTCCCACTGGGAATTTGTCCCTTTTTTCCCGCCCCTTGTGAAAAATATGGTAAGGTCTCTTTTTTTTTTTATGAATAAACTAATTTCCCCCCCTTGCTGAACCCCGTTTCCAAAAAAGGTCCTTATCAAAGGAAATAAGACTAAGAAGTTTGTGCGAAACGCATAAGCGTGAACACTAGATATTTGGATTTTGTACCAGTTTTTTTTTGTGACCTTAAAAAAAAGTCAAATTTTTTATTTTCCCTCTTTTTTAGTCAGACACGGAGTTTTCCAAAATTTATTTTTGGTTTTTTCCTGAGACTGGGCTGCTGGGCTAATTGCAACCACTTCAGGCGCGGGCCCCCAAAAGGGTTATTACCTCCCCATGCGGGGGGGCAACCTTTGCTCTTTCCTCTTTAAAGAGTATGTAGACTTAAGTTGTAGGTTAAAAATCTCCTGTTGTATCCTGTATCCAGCTCCAATGCAGATGTATATGTCTCCACAGTTACGGACAAACCCCAAAAGAAAAAGCTACAAACAACCCTCAGTAGCCCGGATCCCTTTCAGTCACTTGGGTGCCCCCTTCTGCCCCCCTTCTTACCAAAAACCTATAGCCCTTTAAAGGGTTGTGGGGCTGTTTACCATATAGCCGCAAGGAGCCCGGGATACACAAAAACTTTTTCTATTTGGAAAATTTTTTTGTTAAATTTTTTTTGCAAGGGGCATTTTATTTTTAATTTTGTGACAAAAGGGAAAAATGAGGCAAAGATGTGGGAATAAATGCTCCATTATTTTTTACAGAGGTTCCCTGGTCACTTTTGGTGCCAGAATCGCCATCTCTTTCCCTAAAACAAAAGGGAAAATTTAAAATTTCTAAAGGGTAATGATCTATTTAAAGGGCATCGGTTTGGGAGCAAAAACCAAAAAAAAAAATACCCCGACCCGATGATTGCGTTTGCTCTAGTCTAGAAGGTTACAAATGGGCACACCCAACTTTGTGCTTTTAAGTTCTTGTTTTTAAAAAAAATATTTGTTGGACCTTATTCATTTTTATAGGGTTTTGGGACTTCACTGAATCGTTTTGCCCAATTTTTGAGCAATGAGTCAAACCCGGACTTTTTATTTCCCCTAGGGATTGCCCAGGGCCCCCACATTTCATAGGGGGCCCCAGTGCTAAATGTATATCCTGGGAAAAACCATGGAAAAATATTTACAAGCCACCCGTCACCTAAAAGGCTTCCCTTCCTGTTCAGGCTGTGAGCAGTTCTAAGCTTTTAAGCTCCAACCCTTCCGTTCAGGCTGTGGGGAGTTTCTAACAGCTTCAGGAAACCCCCACTTCCTTTGGGTCAACTGGAGCGGTTTTAAATAGCTTTTTGGCTCCCACTTCCTTTCAGGCTTTGGGGTGGTTCAAAAAGCTTTTGGCTCCCACTTCCGTTCAGGCTGTTGGGGAGTTCAAAAGCTTCAGGCCCCACCTTTTCCCGTTTTTGGGGGTGGGTGCTTCTAAAAAGCACCAGGCCCTCACTTCCTTTTCAGCCTGGGGTATTCTTCAGCTTCAGGCTCCACTTTCGGTTTTAGGCTGTGAGGGGGGGTTCTACAGATTCAAGCTCCAGTTCCTGTTTTAGGGTGTTGGGGAGCTTTTAAAAGCTCCAGGGCCCCACTTCCTTTTTGGCTGTGGGGAGTTTTTTACAGCTTCAAAAATTCCCCCCTTCCTGTTCCCGGCTTGGGGGGCAAATTTTACAGGGTTCAAGCTGCCCCTTTTCCTGTTCAGGGGCTGTGTGGGGGGTTTTTTCGCTTCAGGCTCCCACTTCGTGTTCAGGCTGTGGGTGGTTCTACAGCAGTCATTGATATTTCAGCTTTGCTTTTCCTAGCTGATCCAGTTAGAGGGACAGTGGTGATGAAGGGGCTATACCAGCAGGGCAGAGCTACAGAGTAGAGATATGGTCGGTAACCTAGGAAACATGATGGATCATTGGGTAGACCTTGTTTATTTCTATAGGACTTGTGTACTGTACTGAATCTGTTTGTGTCATATTTTTAAGCAGTGAGGTCAATCAGGGACATCTTATCCATTGGGCAGTTGCCCTCGACCCCCACAAGCAAATGGACTCCAAGTGGTAAATGTATGTCCTACAAATCCAGGGCTAGATCTCTGCTTATTTCACTTTTTGTGTATCATTAGGATGTGCAAATAGTTAGAACTATGGGGAGCAGGGAACCATCTGCTCCCTTCCCTGCCAATTAGTCTAGAAAGCTGCCTACCAGATGTGAGCTGGGTGGTATGACAATAAGGGGTGTGCTATGGGGTAGTTAGAGGTATGGCCCCATGTGGTGTCATGTTTTGGAGTAGCTATAGGCATGGCCTGGTGTGATGTCTTGTATTTGGGTAGACCCCAGTACACTGCTATGCCCGGGGGCCCATAACATGGCCCTGAGGTCAACGCCTGAAACACTAAAAAAAAAAGTGAAGTTCTCCTTTAAATTTCCCCACCATCAGCGTTGATTTTGCGAAACAGGGTTGGTCCCAACAGGCAGCGTCCAAGACCTATCGGATAGTTATGGCCTAATTTGTGGACCAGGATAGTGAAGGAATCTGATCATGTTCTATTATAGCTACAATATTATAAAGTGTGAATTAATGCAGTATATGGAGATTCTTCTGAATTGTCAGTGCATGAAGTACAAGTCACATACCCAAGATGCAGGAGGCGTGGGTGAATGGAGCGTCACTAGAGTACAGCCCGTATGTACCAAGGTATGGAGAGACCACCTTCTGAATGAGCGACTCCAGGTTCAGATATTCCTCCGTCACCCCCTTGGACTCATGGACACCCTGGAACGTGTAAAGCAAAAAAAATGAGAGACTCCGTTACCGCATTATAACAAGTCAGTAGGTTCCTTTATTAGACAGCTATACCCCTATTAGTGCGTATGGACATCATGCATGAGGGCACTTTGGACCCCACTCTGAAGACCCAGAGGCACCTACAAAGTGGCTCAGACCCGGTGGGCAGCATGTAATGGGGCATTACCACAGGACCTCCAAGTGATAATGAGAAATATTTTACCAAAAGCACAATCCCCCATGAATGTTCACAGTCTCACAGACTTGGATGCACAAAATACAATTAAAGGGGCGTTCACCTAAGCTGGTTTCACAGAGCCACAGCCAGCTTCATGCTCCTACTTCCTGTTCTATAGCTTCATGATCCTACTTCCTGTTCAGGCTGTGGGTGGTTCTACAGCTTCATGCTCCCACTTCCTGTTCAGGCTGTGGGTGGGTTCTACAACTTCATGTTCCCACTTCCTGTTCAGGCTGTGGGTGGTTCTACAGCTTCATACTCCCACTTCCTGTTCAGGCTGTGGGTGGTTCTATAGCTTCATGCTCACACTTCCTGTTCAGGCTGTGGGTGGTTCTACAGCTTCATGCACCCCTTTCCTGTTCAGGCTGTCAGCGGTTCTACAGCTTCAGGCTCCAACTTTCTGTTCAGGCTGTGGGTGGTTCTACGGATTCATGCTCCTACTTCCTGTTCAGGCTGTGGGTGGTTCTATAGCTTCATGCTCCTACTTCCAGTTCAGGCTGTGGGTGGTTCTACAGCTTCATGCTCCCACCTCCTGTTCAGGCTGTGGGTGGTTCTACAGCTTCATGCACCCACTACCTGCTTAGGCTGTGGGTGGTTCTACAGCTTCATGCTCCTACTTCCTGTTCAGGCTCTGGGCAGTTCTACAGCTTCATGCTCCTACTTTCCGTTCAGGCTGTGGGTGGTTCTACAGCATCATGTTCCCACTTTCTGTTCAGGCTGTGGGTGGTTCTACAGCTTCATGCTCCCATTTCCTACTGAGGGATTGTAGAGAAGGCTACAGAGCAGAGAAATGGTTGGTAACCTAGAGAAGCTTGTGTACACAAGCAGAAGATAAGAACTCCTCTAATTAAGGGACATTAGTTTTACAGGTTTCTAAACAGTAGTGCATAAGGCTAAAGAGCTCTAAAGGGTTCAAGTTTGTCAGTAAGTAATATACACAAGCTCTTGTGTTGCTGATAAGACACGGTATGGAGTAACGTCACCAACCCGGCCAGGGCTGCTACAGCAGAGAGATGGTCGGTAACCTAGGGAAACTTGTGTGACAAGCAGGAGATAAGAACTGCTCTAACTAAGGGACATTGGTGCTGTAGGTTTCTAAATAGTAGTGCATAAGGCTAAAGAGCTCTAAAAGGTTAAAGTTTGTAAGTAACATAAACAAACTCCTGTGCTGCTGATAAGACACAGCATTGCGTGACAACAGAATCATGGCCACTGCTGCTGCAGTCTAATATAGCAGAGAAGTGGCTGTTAACTACGCTTGTGTACAAAAGCAAGAGATAAGAACTGCTTCCCAGACAGCCGCTACAGTTCAGGTTGTGGGTGGTTCTACAGCAATGACTGACATTTCAACACTGTTAGGGGGAAACTTTGGGTTCATGGAGGGGTCTTAACAGAAAGGGCAAAAGGCTACAGACCCTACGGAGATAAAAAACCCTGTCTACTGATAAAAAAACGGGGAAAGTGACATCCCAAACAGGGGTGGGAAAACATGCTCATCATGCTAGGAAACCTGCTGTAAACAAGCAGGAGATAAGATCTGCTCTAGCTCTGAAATTTAGAAAAAATCGAACAGCAAAATTTTAATTTTGGTAATGATCTTTTTTTAAATTTTTGGGCCTACATGTAAAAGGGCCCTAAATCACTGAAATGGGAATACCTCTTTAGCAGTGTCCCTAAGATAACATTGAATGTGACACAAATAAAGCGGGAAAGGCTTGTCTTTGAAAAATTTTCAGCTCTGGACGCCTCTGGTTTCATAATTGTTCCTCCATTGAAAAAATTAACCTTTTGTAAAAAAACCCCCCCCTTTTTTAACTGCAGTGCTGAAATTATATCCCCAGCTAATTAAAGAACCCTATTTCAAAATTAAAAAATTCCCCCCTTGTAAATTGCCGTTTTAATTAATAGACAGGGCCTCTAAGAAAAAAAAAAAAAAAACTTTTTAAGCCTTGCAGTACTTTTCCATTGTAGTGAAGACACCAGAGCTGAACTATCCGGAGCCTGGAAATAGGAAGGATTCCATCTCTTGGATCCCAACGGAAAAACAAAATTTAAAATTGGACACATGGGGGGTTTTCTCTTTGTGTTTTTTCCCTGGGAAATCCCACCGATCACTAGATTGGGGATACAAAGTTCCTTGTCCCTCCTGACCACAGTAAGGGAGGACCCCTACATAAAGCGGTGGCCCCAAGAAAATTTTTCCCTTTCTGCTCCAATAAAAGTCTAAGTGACTGATGGAGGCAGATCAATACAAAATCTGGCTGTTTCCATCCACCCCATAGACAAGCTGGACCACCCCTCTATTAAAAAGCCTCATGCTGTGAGGAGGAGCGAGGGCTCCAGACTCTTGTGTAAGTGATCAATTGTTCTCCCAGCAGTTTGGTCCCGAACAATGAGACATTTATCATCTATCTTGTTGTGGAAAAAGCCCTTTAAATACCTTGTTAACTTATCCAAATTAAATGGAGTCAAGGAGAAAAGGGGTTTTAAACTACATAAAGGGAGGAAATTAAAAGGTGATACATGCAGAAAACTGAGAAGGAAAATTCCTTTTTTTATTTTTTACTGTGTTGCAGAGATGGATCAATACATAAAATCAATGAGGAGCGTGTGCTGGCCCCCATCGCGGTCCCCAAAGTGAAAAGGCCTAAACACACAAGTCGTTCTTAGATTTCCAATTGTCATATTAATAGAAAGATAGTTAACTTGAACTTATCTCCCCAACACTTAACAGATTGAGACCAAAAAAACAAATATATAAAATTGAGCTGCAACAGTGAAATAAAAATTTAAAACCTTTTAAAACCCAAGACGGCTAAAAAAAAACTTAATGCCCAAGCACTTTTTTTTAAATTTTTCAACATTTTGTAACTTTTTTATTTTTTCAATGACCCCAATTTTGGTTTGGGGGCCTTTTTTTATTTGGGGACAATTTTTAAAACTTTTTTTGGGGAATACCCTTAATTTCACTTTAGATAATTCGGGATTTTTATTATTTTTTTTTTTTTTTTCCCTCAATTTTTTTTTTTTACACCTTTCCCAATTTTTCAAATTTAATTACTTTTAGATTAATTCTCCCAGGTTTTTTAAAAGTCGTGGGGAATACAAAAAAATATGTTAGGGTTTTTTTGGGCTGTGAAATTTATGTAAAAATTTAAAAAATTTTTTTAAAAAATTATTTTTTTTTATTATTTTTTTTTTAAACATTTATTTTTTTTTATTTTTTTTAATTTTTTAAAAACCCTTGAAGGGAGACTGTTTTAAAACTTTTTTTTTTTTTTTTTTTTTACATTTAAACCAAATGTTTTAAAAGCATTTTCCCATAAAACCCCCTTAAATACATTAGCATTCAACCCCGGGCAGCAGTCGGGGTAGCAAAAACAATTTTTCCCTGACACGGGCTTCATACACAGCCCAGCTCTGGGGCCACTCTAGGTCCCCAGGGCTGCCCTACCCAACCAAATTCCCCCAGGCTCTGCCCCGGGAAAACCGGGTGCCCAATCATCCACAGAGGGGGGGAAAAAGGCCCTTGATTACGCTGATTTTCACGAACTCCCCCCAAAGGTTTAAAAGAGCCGAGGAGCGGTTTTTCCCCCTCCCCCCTCCCCCAACCCCGCTTGCGGAGCTGCCCGGGGAACGGGGCCTTGTAGTACAGCCCCCCATTTAGCGCTGCTCGGCGGCCCCAGGGGGCGCAAACCCCTTTTTCCCTAAAGCAAACGTCAAAAAAATGGGGGGTGGTTCAAAAGGGGGTTAAAAACCCTAACATTGATAAAGTAAAAAAAAACAAACCTTTATTTTTCCCAAAACCTTCCAAACCAAAACCCCTGCCCCTGACTCTCTTTTACAGTCAAGGGCCCTCTACAATCTCACCTCCCGCAATCCCTCCTTGGGAAATCCTAACTCCGCTCTATTTTTTCAAACCCCCAACACCCAAAAACCCACCCCCCCGCCTGCCGCCTCCACCTGAAAAACACCCTCTCGCATCCCTTTTCATTTCCTGGGGGCAATGACACCAACAAAAACTGGTCCTTTTGCCCTTTTGGCCCATCCCCCGCCTAACTACTGCAACATCTTCCCAAAAAGTGGCCTCCCATTTACACCCCCTCACTCCCCCCCAAATTCCACCCTTTAAAACTATCCGGCTGCCCGTCTTATCCCCCCTCTCTCCTGTTTCCCTTCCTCTGCCTCTCCCCTCGCCAACCCCCTTCACTGGCTTCCCAGCCCGGGGCAAAATTCATTTTCAAGCTCAAACCCAGACCCTACAAGGCTCCCCAAATGACCTCCCCCCCCTCCAAAACATCTCGCCCAAAATTTTTCCAAATATCTCCCCCACGCAACCTCCGCCCCCTTTTCAGGCCCCTTCCCCTGCTCCCCCCCCTTATTACCCCCTCACAAAAACCGCTCCAAGACTTCTCCCGTCCCTTCACCCCCCACCCCGGAACCCCAACTGCCCCCAACACACAACTCCCCCACTTTCCCCAAACTTAAAAAACCCCTACCTGAAAACCCTTTTCTTCGGGCCCCTTGCCTAAAACCTTTCCCCTAAACTTGTCATTTTACTTCCTCCACAACATTCTGCCCCTCACCTCCTGTCCCTTTCCCCCTCCCTTGAAGATTGTAAGCCCCTGGGGGCAGGGTCCCCTCTCCCTCTGTGGGCCAAATTTGGGTCTTTAAACCCCTTTAAATCACTGCCCTCTTTGCTTATGTAATTTATTTTAAACCCCCTCGAATGTAAGCCCCTTTGGAAAAAGGGCGTTTAAAATAAAAAAAATAATAATAAAAAATATAATAGATTGAACCCCAAAAACCCCCAAAAAAAGGCCCTTTTGGGCACCTTTTTTGGTGTTTTTTTGGGTCCCAAAAAAAAAACCCTTTTGCCCGCCCTATTTCTTTATATAAAGGGAACTGTTTTTTACCAAAACTAGGCCATTAAAAATGCCGGGCATCCCCCACCTTTTTTCCTAAATTAGGTGCATCAAAAATGCTAGTAATGATATGCTATGCACCTAGATTATGCAAATGCACCCAGATAGGACATAAAAGTTTACAAGGGCTCATTCGGCCACTTTAAACACTGATTTAATGCGCCTTAAAAAACCCCAATGGTTGGAATTACAAAACCTCGCTAAAAAGGAAGAGGGGGGGGGGGGCAAGTATATGTTTTGTTGTTTGTTTTTTTTTTAATCCCGGCCCCCATGATTTTTTTTAAAAATTTTTTTTTTTAGAGAAACTGAACAATTCCTTTAATTTATCATCTAACATCACATTGTTTAGCCCCCAAAAGAACAGAAACCCGATGTGCACCCCGATCTATATACCGTATTGTGGTTTAATCTATAAACAGTCTTTGGGCTCCACCAAACAACCCCTTTAGAGTGATATTCCCTTTACAAGCTCATATATCTATGTCGGGAAAACAAACTCCCAAAGCAAGCCCCCTTTTGTTGAATAAAGGGAGTCCCTTGGCAACACTATAAAATATGTTTTATATTTCTTACAGAAATCTCATGTTACAGAATTATTTTCCTTTGGGGGGAAAATTTTTGAAAAACCCCTTACAAATATGAAACACCCTATGTTTGCGCCCCATTGCTCTTTAGAGGGGTACTGCGATCAGAAAGGAGTATTTTTGGTAAAACCTACTTTCCTGGAAAACAATTTGTTTTAATTTTGGCAAAACTTTTTAAATTTTGGCAGTCCTAGCAAATTTAAAAAAACATATAAAAAAATTTTTCCCTTTTCTACTGCAGATAAAACGTTTGTATAGGGAGGGGGGACCCATTCCCCCCTTTACATCAGCTACTACATAAACTCTACATATTCCATTACAAAAAAGTAGGTAATGAAAAAAATGATTGCTCCCCATTGTTCCTCCACAGAGATAAATTAGATTATACTAGGTCACAAGCAATGCATGGAAGGAAAATGGGGATGGAAAAAGGGTGGGGGGAGGTTTTTTCCCCAAAAATAAAAATTACAAAAAAAAAAAAAGGAAAAAACATTTATAACCCCCAATCCCCCCCCCTTCCCCCCCCCGCCTTCCCCCACCCCCCCCCCCAAAGCCGCCCCCCCGAAAGGGAAAAACCGTTTACCCCCCCCCCCCCAAGAATTAAAAAAACCCCTTTGTAAAAAATGGAAGGACCCCCCCCCCAAAAAAAAACCCCCCCCCCAAAAGGGGAAAACCCCCAAAAAATTTCCCCCCCCCCCAAAAATCTTGTCCCAATATTGAAAAAAAAAAAAATTGATAGGGTAGGTCCCCTTTTAACAAAAAAATTTCCCAAATTTTTTGGGAACTTCCCGGTTTCCCCCCCCCCCCAAAGTAAAATAAAAAATGCCCCAACCCCCCCCCAAACTTCCCCTCCCTTTTCCCAAAAAAATTCCCCCAATTCCCCCCTTCCCCCCTTGCCCCCCTCCCCCTCCCCCCTAAAAACCCTAGGCCCCCCTTTCCCTAGCCCAATTTCCTCTGTTACCCACAGCCCCTACAACAACCACGAAACCATTGAGTAAACTGATGGTCAAATTTTGGGGTGAAGCAGGTGAAATTTTGGGGGCCCGGTTTTCCCTTTTTTAGGGACCCGCTTACCCCAACAAAAAAGCAAAAAATACGGGCCGGTTTAAACGACCGGGAAATTTTTCCGTTTGGGTTTTCCGGCACACTTTGCAGGGGACGGCTTTTCTCCCAATTTATGAGAAATCCCTCCCCCTTTAAAAATTTAAATTGCACTATTCCTTTCCCAAAAACCCAAAGGGAAAATGTTTTCAAGACCAAGTTCTTTAGGCGGGCCCCCGGGGGGAAAAACCCCTGCAGTGGGGACATTTCCCGTAGGGGCCCTTTTTCAACCGGGGCTTTTTTTTTTTTGTTTTTTTGATGCGTTGGGTTTTCCCCCCGATTTTTGACACGGTTTTTTTTACGCATCGTTTTAAAACTTTTTTTTTTCCCCGTTTTTTTTTGTACAGGAAGGCATAGCAATTAATGCTGCACATTGCTGCACAAAAAGCGCGTCAAAAATTGCCGGGAAACAAAAGCAAACAAAAAAAAGCGTCAAAAAACTTTTCAAAAAAAGAAAGGTTTTAAAAAAACACCCTTAGGCCGGGGCCCCATGGAAAAAGACAAATAAATAGTCCGGTTTATTGAAAATTTTCAATGTTTTTCGGATTCGCACGGGTTTTTCCCTTGAGGCTTTGTGTTTAAAAAATTTGGCAACCCGGAAATTTCAAACCGTTTTTTAAAACCCCAAAACTGTCTTAAAAACCGGGGGGAAAAAACTGTGGCCAAAGGGGGCAAAAAACCTTACCTTTTAACAAGTTCAAACAGGGGTAATTAATACAGGTAATGAGTGCAGAGTACAGCTTATAGCTTCTTTCTCTGGGCACTTACAGTATGAGTATGTATAAGCATATGTTTATTGTTCTCCCTTGATATTATGCAAGACTTGTGAGTACTTTAAAATTTGAGGTTTTTTAAATTTTGGGTTTTTTTTTTTCCCACAGGGACTCTTATCAGCCTATGGGGGACCGTGGGTGCAGGGGGCCACTTTTTTTCTTGGGTTTTTGGGGTTTTTCCCCAGTGGAAACCCCGGTTTTCACCCCCGTTTGATATCAGTACAGGTTAAAAACAAAACTTGCCAATGCTTTTAATATACTGTTTCATGGTCACTTCCTAAGCTTTATCTTATGGTTTTTATCATTTAAAACCCCCCTTTCCCTCAGGCTCAGGGCCCCCTCCCTTACCAAAAATTTATAGAAAACCCCTATAAACCTTTTTAAAGTTTCAAAAAATTTAATACTTTGGTCTCATTATATATCCCCTTTATGTCCTCTGAGGAGATCAGTATATGTTTGTATAGGGAGGATTGAAACAGGTCAGGACAGGACCTAAAGGATTGGTAGGTTTCCTTGCAGCACAGGGTAAGGTTCCAGACAGGGACGCCCTTATCGGGGCAATCACCATGTATTGTTTTTGTCAGGCTAGGGTGTGCTAGCCTTTGGTGTAGGGCATAATAGGGACGGGTGTCTTTGGTCCTGCACCGTTGGTATTAACACACATCTGTATTTTTTGTTTTCTATGTCGTGCAGTAGTTACTATTAGGGTATGTTCACACGGCGTTTTTCAGATCCGTTTTTGGATCCGCTTTTCGGACTCAAAAAATGCATGTAACAATGTGCAGTGTGATTTACATTGGTTTCAAAGTAAAACACGCATCGCCGTTCAGACGAGTGACGCCGATGCGTGTTTACTTGCATCTTTCTGATGCGTTTTTCATGTCAATTCTACTTGCGTTTTATGCAAGTGAAATCCCCATAGGAAACAATGGAGTGCGTTAGTGGAGCCTGGAAAACGGATCCAAAAACGCAACACACTTTTGGGTACGTTTTGGATGTGCTTTAAGCATCCGAACAACGCATTGGATTAAAATTTGAATGTCTGTGATTTGAAAGAAAACGCATTGAAAAACGTATCCGAAAAACGCATTTGCAGATGCGTTTTTGGATATGTTTTTTTTTTGGATGCAGTTTTCAATGCATGAAAAACGGATCCAAAAACGGAACCAACACGCCGTGTGAACATCCCCTTAGAGTATTCCTTATATGATACCTTTTATCTATTTGATTTTTAAACGTTATATTTTACGACCTTTTCTTCTCTTTTGTTGATACATTAATGTTGGTTGAAAAAAATATCCCACCATCATTGGTAAATTGGGATTTTTTTGATTAGGTTATAGTGTATCAAATACTTATTTTCCCCACTGTATGAATGTTGCTGGACAGAATGTGTTTCCAAAGTAGTGCAGAAATCCAGGCCATTTTCTAAGTGGGGAGGCTAAGACAAGATTTGCCTCAGACATTTTTTGGGTGCATACATGTGTCTCTCAATGTGACACATTTACAAAGAGCTATGAGACACTGTCATACATATTGACGAATGCTACACTAACCTAATGAGACGTTACACTGTCTATTCAGAGTCAGTTTTAATACATCTGGCCCTATGTGTGTGATAGGACGTGGCTCTACTATACTAGAAATTGTAAAAAAAATAAAAAAGTGAACTTTTTACGCAGAACATAGAGTTACTGTTTTTTATCTCAACAGCAGAACAGAGTTTGGAGAAAAGAACAACAGTGTGGCCCACAATCTCTAGATGTTCCTGGCTATGCAATGCTATGGGACTACATATTTTGTCCCCTTTTAGAACCTCACCCGCTAATGTAAAATAAAACCTCCTTGTTTTGGATTTGTCCCCACATATGGGATCCATTAAATTCCAGAACATGAGCACAGAACTGGTAACGGGAGGGTGAAACCCTGAATATACGTCTCTGTATCCCTTCCTGGAAATCAATGATTCAGGTTTCCTTTCAGGAATAGTTACCATTTTAGGAAAAACACCGGCTGCACAACCTGTGGCCGCTCTCATTTTTTATTCTAAAATGAAGAATATTTTTAGGAAACAGCTACAGTGACTGCTAATCTACTTAGTGGCTTCACTGGGAATAGTGAAGGCATCTGTAATCACTTACAAATATTTCCAGCAGGGAGATAATAGAAATCAGAGGACCCCATAACAAAACCCAGAATGGGTCCTACCCCCAATGGAGACCTCCATTAAATGTAAGACACTGGTATAGAAGTCAATGTCCAGCTGTTTTAGCTCCAGCATTCCTTGCTGATTTATTTTTGTATTACATCTGTAGAGAGGATCTCTGTTTATCTTACTTGATAGGATTTTGACAACTTTTGGCCACCTCTAGGGGGAGCTAACTGCATAAGGATTAATACAGAGAGTACTGAATCCAATCCAATCTGCATGAATCTGTATGCAGTGGTGGCTGCAGGTAGTCACTTTGACAGTCTCATGACAGTGACCACGGATCCCATATCAACCCCCCTGCTTCTCTGCTTTTAGATGAGAGATATTTAAAGGGGCTGTCCATTAACTGCACTATATAATGTCAATCTCAAACTAAGACAGTTTTGTAATTATTTTTATTAAATTTATTCTAAGCTTTCTGCAATTCTATATCAGCTATTTGACTGAAAGGGGTTGCCTCACTACAAGGATTGCTTTTTATGTTAAAGATCTTGCAAAAACAAGTCACTTTGCAATATGTGTCCATTCACAGTGTCCTACCTATTCCTAGATATCCCCTCTTGTATGGGCTGCATCAGCTCCTCAAGTTGCTATAGCTACAGACCTGTTCTGTCTCTCCTGATAGGCTGCCATTGTTGGTCGCTATAGCTACAGACCTGGTGTCCTCAGCAGCTCATTACTGCAGGCCAGTAGTAGCCAGTAAACTGAACCTGATTTCAAAAATGAAAACGAGAAAACAGGACTGAGGTAAGAAGAATCAATGTAGTGAGACAACCCCTTTAAAGGAAGCTCAGTAGTTTAGTGTCTCCACAGACAGGAAACAACTCTGTGTTGAGCCCAGATGATCAGGTCACCAAGGGGATTTTTCTTTTTCAGGGCAGCCTTTAAAAAGTCACATCTCTTTGATGCTGCCTCCTAAGGCTTAACATAAGGTGAGAAATAACTGCTTGATTAAATGAAGCAGAGCATTTCTGTGTGGAGCCCAGGAGATCAGGTGACCAAGGGGATTTTTCTCTTTCATGGCAGCCTTTAAAAAGCCATATCTCTGATGCTGCCTCTCAAAGCTTAACATAAGGTGAGAAATAGCTGCTTGATTAAGGGAAGCAAAGTATTTCTGTGCGGAGCCCAGGAGATCAGGTGACCAAGGGGATTTTGCTTTTTATAGGGCAGCTTTAAAAAGGTCATGGCTCTTTGATACTGCCTCCCAAGGCTTTGTTCCTTACTCCCAAGGCTCAATATATGGTAGGAAACAGATGTTTTGTTAAAGAAAGCTTAGTAGTTCTGTGTCTCCACACAGAGGAAACAGCTGTGTGTAGAGCCCTGGAGATCAAGTGACCAAGGGGATTTTTATTTTTTTCAGGGCAGCCTTTAAAAATAACACACCTTCTTGATTCTGCTTCCCATTGCTTTGGTCCTGTCTCCCAAGGCTCAACATTAGTGAAAAAATGGGAGTGGGTGGGGAATGGAGCAGGGGAAGTGCACTAAGGCTAAGCTTGGACAGGAGAAAGGTAGAAAAAGAACAACAGAGGATTCTGAGGCTTGTAGTTATAAAGGGAAAAGATAAACTGCTTTCAAATAGGACATGAGACTATGCAGCACAGGAACACTACAGATAAGGGCAAAAAACATCACAGGAATATGAATGAAAACTCAGGTAAGTCATTTGAGGTTTTTTTTTTTTCTTAAGCCATGATTAACAAGGGTGGGAGTTTTTTTTTTCTACACTGGAGCATTACATAATTGTGTTCATTTAAAATACTAAATCGTAATTAGCTTTATGAGTATAACGATGCCAAGCAATACTCAGCCATGTGCTCCTGTTGACTCCTCGTACAATTTGTTGATATCTTTATCTGCTCACAGTTATCCAAACTGAGT
Organism: Phyllomedusa bahiana; assembly: GCA_025379985.1. Taxonomy (NCBI): domain Eukaryota; kingdom Metazoa; phylum Chordata; class Amphibia; order Anura; family Hylidae; genus Phyllomedusa; species Phyllomedusa bahiana. The sequence continues at coordinate 25,359 of JAODAL010011064.1, read as the reverse complement.
CATCCTAAGGAAAATAAACGTTACCCTGACTCATACTCTGCAGAAATCAATGTGATTTACATTACGAGAAGAACTTCAGGATGACTTCAGCCGTGACATAATCAGAGTTGTAAGTAGAAGGTCATATTTAAAGGGGACTGCCTCCACAATTTGTAAAATTAGGCATAGCAGGGATGTCCTAAGGACCCTTATCTGCAAGCCTGATACTTTTATGGAGGGTGTCTGCTTTCCAAAAATAATTAGCTCTATTGGAACCTGATGAAGGACATGGAGTGTCCCCTCAAGTTCTGTTAAAAAAAAAGCTGATGGTGGATAAATAAAGTATTGGTTTGGGCCTTTACAATCCTTAGTTTTCACATGAGAACCCTTGCAGGAAAAATCGGCACTGAGGTGACAACAAACCCCTATGATCAAGTGTTAGGCAAACCCAAAAACTGAGATATGTTCAGCAAAACATCTTTTTCACCATAAGTGAGACCAGATATGCTCTGTTTTGAGTTGGTCACTTGTAGCTCCCATCAATTGGGAAATGGTTACGAGAACTTCTGCAATATTCCGAAATTATGATACAAAAGTGCTTAACTATGGGAGGGATATTATTTGAAATATATATATATTTTACACTTGACACCCCCTTACTACTTTCTGTGGTTCTGCATCAAATTTTCAATGACAGAAAGTAGTTTTGTGTTTTCATGCACAGGAAACAGTTCTGTGTCCAGCCCAGGATATCAGGGATTTGGCTTTTTTAAGGGAAGCTTGATAAATCCATTTTATTGCCTCTCAAGGCTTTTAACATAAAGTAGAAAATGGGGGGCATACCGAGACTGAGGTTGGTCACCGGTGGCCACCATCCTTTGAGAAATGGCCACAAAAGCTTCCGAAATTACTCAATTTATAACAAAAATGTTTAACTATGAGATATTATTTAGAAAATATTTTTTTAAATTATTTATATTTTGTACCCTGGTCAACCCTTTACTATTTTCTGTTGTTCTGCATCAACTTCTTAATGCCAGAAAGTAGTTTTGTTTTTTCACGCACAGGAAACAGCTCTGTTTTCAGCCCAGGAGATCAGGGATTTGGATTTTTTTCAAGGAAGCCTGATAAATCCATTTTATTGCCTGCCAAGGCTTTCAACATAAAGTAGAAAGTGGGCGGCACACCGAGACTGAGGTTGGTCACTGGTGGCCACCATCCTTTGGAAAATGGTCACAAGAGCTTCTGCAATATTCAGAAATTACTTACTTAATTTATAACAAAAATGCTTAACTATGGGGGAAATATTCTTAATAAAATATTTTTTATAATATTTATATTTTTTACCCTGAACAACCCTTTACTATTTTCTGTTGTTTAACATCGATTTCTGAATGACAGAAAGTAGTTTTGTTTTTTCACTCACAGGAAACAGCACTGTGTCCAACCCAGGAGATCAGGGATTTGACTTTTTTTCAGGGAAGCCTGATAAATACATTCTATTGCCTGCCAAGGCTTTTAACATAAAGTAGAAAATGGGGGGCATACCGAGACTGAGGTTTGTCACTGGTGGCCACCAACCTTTGGGAAATGGCCCCAAGAGCTTCTGTGATATTCCAAAGTTATTTACTTAATGTATGACAAAAGTGATTAACTGTGGGAGAGATATTATTTAGAAAATATTTTTTATATTATTTATATTTTTTTACCCTGGACAACCTTTTACTATTTTCTGTTGTTCTACATCAACTTCTTACTGACATAATGTCGTTTTGTGTCTTCACATATAGGAAACAGCTCTGTGTCCAGCCCAGGAGATCAGCGATTTGGATATTGTTATGGCAGCCTAAAAAAAAAACGATTGTTCCTGCTTTCCAAGGTTTTTAACATAAGGTAGAAAACGTGGGGTGCACTGGGAGTAAGGTTGGGAAGGAAGAAGATAGACAAAGCACAGTTGAGGATCTTGGAACTTTTACAGGGGAAATGGAAACATCTATCATGGAGAAGAGAGGCTACATACAGCACATGAAAAACACAAACTAGCACAGAAAACATCACAGGAAGATGAATGAATACTCGGGTGAGCCATGTGCATTTTTTTTTTTCACTGCACAACCCATTTAAGGTCTAAGAGAAATTCATGGTGCCTAGTAAATCATTTGCTTAGGTATTGACAACACGCTATAGGTAATCACGTACCTGAAGTATTAGCAGCATCTGAATGATAGAGGGAGGTACTCGAGCTCGTGGGCGGGATAAGGCATCGTCCAGTTTAAGATTCAGAGTAATTATATTTCTGAAGTGCAGCAAAGCCAGCTGACGGATGGAAGGCTCCTTCCCCTATGCATGAAACAACAGGTCGGATTGAATATCCTGCATAAATATGAACTCAACATTCATGGAGCTTTCCATGCTAAATATTAATACAATTAAAGGGTTGCAACTGCCAGAAATGATACAACATATAATATATAAAATCTTGCTATTTAAAGGACCAATCCAGTTTTTGTTTTAGAAATTGCTTCTAGGTGCACAGTAGTGCAAGTACTTTTGCTTACCTGCAGCTGAATACAGGATTTCTCACTGCTGCCACTGGGTAATGTGATCTGCACTCTGCAGCACGGTTGTGTAACCCAGAAGTGAATCTCTCTATGGTTCAAAGTCAGTCTCATAGGAATTCATAGAGAGACAGATTTCCTATCACCATCAAAAGCACAGTGTCTATCAGCTAATCAGAGAGCAGGTCATGTGACCTAACAGAGACTGTCGCATCAACCAGAAATCCTGTATGCAGCTGCAGATAACCAAAATTACCGACACTACAGTTTATCTAAAAGCAATTTCTAATGAACCAAGAGGAAAAAAGGAGGTTAAAAAAGATCCGTGTCCGATCACTAAATGAAGCAACTCTGCCTATCAGCTATCTACTGACACAGCCTTTACTTTTTGTGTGACCTTCAGTAGAAACATCATACAGTGCTAACCCGAAAACAACCCCCTCCCCCCCCAACAAGCAAGCACAGAAGGGAGGTCAAGTTTTGATTGGCAAGGATTTACATTTTCTTCTGAATAAGAGAATGACTAACAAAATCTTTCTTTGCAATATACCCTCCTGATAGGAAGTTAAAGGGGTTTTTCCATTAGTCAGTTTCACAGAGTCAGTTTTTCCCAGCCAGCCTCTACAATTCCAGTTTATGGGTGGTTCTACGCAATGACTGACATTTCAACTCTGTTAGAGGGACATTGGTGATAGAGGGGTCTAAACAGGGCAGAAGGCTACAGAGCTATAGAGATAAAGGAGCTCTGGTGCTACTGATAAAACATAGTTGGGAGGGACATGAATATCCCAAACAGGGGTGAAAGCATGCTCATCATCCTAGGGAACCTGCTATAAACAAGCCGGAGATAAGAACTGCTCCAACTCTGAAATTTAGAAAAATCAGAACAGAAATCTGTAAGGTAACAATCTTTATTGTCATGGTGCATGCCATGGTCCCTGCTCTGGATCGTGGACGTGCCAATGTCTACGTCCCTGCTGCGGCTCTCCTCGCCTGTGTGTACTCACCTGTCATCGCTCCTGCTCCAGTCCTCACTGCTACCGGCATCCTGCACGTGCACACGCCTTACCTAGAGTGCGTGTGTCGGCTCGTCGAGATGTAAAGAGACAGTACACAATTACATTGCCAGTGATCTTTCACCACCTGGCACTTAAGGAGCTTCCTGCCTGTGCTCTGGGTCAGTTTGTTGATGTCTCTACATTGATTCTGACCTCTGGTTGCTGTCTCTTAACTCCGTGTCCCGACGTCCTGGTTCCATTGTTACCTGCCTGGGACTACCTATGATGGCACCTGCCTGTGACCCGCCACCTCTGCCTGTACCCGCTGTCCTCCGTTAGGCACTTTGGCTGTCATCGCGAGTAGCCACATCAGGGGAAGCGACCTGGGGGTTTCCCACAACTAAGTCCGTCTGGCTGTTGAACACCGGGAGGCCCTTAGACCCCTCCCCTGGTGTGGTCTGCATCTCCATCGCTTGTGGGGACCCAGAGGATCCACATCTACCTGGCGTTTACCATTACAGTTATTTACTTTTGCCTACATGTTTAAAGCTCATCAGTGAGATGGGAATACTCACTTACCTGGACAGGGTAGAAAATGGCCTGTAGCATTGGCAGAACATCGCTAAAGAAGAAATCCCAGGTTTCTGCTAAAGAATCAAGTAACTTTTGACCTAAAATAGATAAAAGTGAAATATTCATGGCACCATAGAACTACTAAACAGTAAATACATATATAAAGTCATAGATCGTACTGAGATTGTTTGGCCTTGAATGAAGACTACTGATGAATACTGTGAAATAAATGCACGCAGCATACAAACACCATCTAGAAATTGGCCTTGGTGGGCTTTGAACTTAGGGTGCTAGCTAAAGTAAAACTCCATCAAAACCTTAAAATTCTGTTATGACAATAGTTGTCCCTAATACCACACTTAGTCAGTGTCACATTCATAGGGATCACAGGAGCTCTGATATGAGGGGTGTCGGACTGGGGTGCCTGGGGCCCACCAGTGTGGTTGACTCTTGAAGCCCACCAGTAGGGTAATTTCTTGGGGCCCATCCTACATATACTGTATATGACTACACATACGTCACATGTCTCTGGCTCTCTGCCTTTCTTCTCCAGCCCCATGTGTTCCATTCTCAGGGGCCCACCATGCCAGGGGGCCCAGTACAGGTTTCCCCTATTCCCTTGTGCGTCAGTTCGAGCCTGCTTGGAGTTGTAGTCAGGCAAACGTATAAACACCACAAGCCAAGACCAGGTGGCTTCTTGGTGTCCCCCTAGTCAGGTCCCTAAAGGAACAGAATTTGGTAGTAGAGGGTATACCATAAATGTGATAAACCAAAGGTTAATAAGTACAATTCTTAGTGAATTTGCTCTTTAAGGTGGCAATAAGGACTAATGATCTCTCGTTCTAGACCAATGCTTGAGCTGTCTTACCTTCATAAAAACGGATCTTGTCTCGCAGAATCACCATCCCCTTGGTGAGAAGCTGGTTCTGAAGAGTGAATAATACACAACATATAAGAATAGTAGACTTCCTATGCTGAAAAATATATTATATAAGGAAGAGAGTGTTATTTAGCATCTTCAGCCATTCAGAAATATAGGGGATAGGCTGGGTTCACAAATGTGTCGGAACCTCCGTCTCATGTCCCATCGGGGATGATGGAAAGAATAGAGGCGCTATTTATCCTGTTTAAACAGCGGACACCACAGAGAAAACCCGACGGACCCTATTGATAAACAATGGTCACCATAGAGAAAACCCAATGGACCCACTGTAATCAGTAGAGTCTGTTGGGCGCCATGGGTGTCTGTTGTGAAACGGATCCCTTGGTGTCCGTTTTCACTTCTGTGACGGAGCATCCGAACGGAACCTCTGATGCAGATGTGAACCAAGCCTTACAGGCCTACAACCAATAGATCCGATTAATATCACTTTAAGAGCCTGGCATCAGCATTTTGAGGCCCCTAGATCAGTGGTCTTCAAACTGCGGCCCTCCAGCTATTGGGAAACTACAACTCCCATCATGCATTTATATAATCTATAACAGTGGGCATGATGGGAGTTGTAGTTTCCCAACAGCTGGAGGGCCACAGTTTGAAGACCACTGCCCTAGATGGTTTTGAATACATAGTTACATAGTTTGTAAGGCCGAAAAAAAGACAGATGTCCATCAAGTTCAGCCTATTGTGCTAAAGTGTTGATCCAGAGGAGGCAAAAAACCCCATGAAGCCAATTGTCCTCATTTTAGGAAAATTCTTCCGCTCCAATCTGGTCAGAATAAATCCTGATCAGGACCTTTCCAGAATCGGTCACTAAATTTATATTATTACATAGAAATGTATCCAGACCCTCTCAGAATCCTGGTCACTATAACATGTTATATATACATCCAAATGATCCAGACCCCTCTCCAGATCCTGGTCACTATAACCTGTTATATTATCATCTAAAATATCCAGACTTCTCCAGAATCTGTACTATATGTATTCTATTACATTAGAATGTATCCAGCCTTCTCCAGAATCCTGGTCACTATAACTTGTTATATTATTACATCTAGAAATGTATCCAGAACCTCCTCCAGAATCCTGGTCACTATAACTTGTTATATTATTACATCTAGAAATGTATCCAGATCCTTCTCCAGAATCCTAGTCACTATAACTTGTTATATTATTACATCTAGAAATGTATCCAGACCCTTCTCCAGAATCCCGGTCACTATAACTTGTTCTATTATGACATCTAGAAATGTATCCAGACCCTTCTCCAGAATCCCGGTCACTATAACCTGTTATATTATTACATCTAGAAATGTATCCAGACCATTCTCCAGAATCCTGGTCACTATAACTTGTTATATTATTACATCTAGAAATGTATCCAGACCCTTCTCCAGAATCCCGGTCACTATAACTTGTTCTATTATTACATCTAGAAATATATCCAGACCCTTCTCCAGAATCCCGGTCACTATAACTTGTTATATTACATCTAGAAATGTATCAAAGCCCTTCTCCAGAATCCTGGTCACTATAACTTGTTATATTATTACATCTAGAAATGTATCCAGACCCTTCTCCAGAATCCTGGTCACTATAACCTGTTATATTATTACATCTAGAAATGTCTCCAGACCCTTCTCCAGAATCCTGGTCACTATAACTTGTTATATTATTACATCTAGAATGTATCCAGACCCCTCTCCAGAATCCTGGTCACTATAACTTGTTATATTATTACATCTAGAAAGGCATCCAGATTCTTTTTGAACTCTGTTAGTGAATTCATCATGACAAGTTCCTCTGGCAGAGAGTTCCACAGTCTCACTGCTCTAACAGTAAAAAATTCCTTCCTATGTTTATGTAGAAACCTTCTTTCCTGTAGACTTAGAGGACGCCCCCTTGTTCTGGATACAGTCCTGGGTATAAATAGATCCTGGGAGAGATCTCAATTTTGATCTTTAATATATTTATACATATTTATTATGTCCCCCCGGAGCCGTCTCTTCTCTAAACTAAATAACCCTAATCTTGCTCATCTTTCTGGGTATTGTAGTCCACCCAGTCCTTTTATTACTTTCGTTGCTGCCTTTGTACCTGTATAAGCTCTGCAATGTCTTTCCTGTGCTTTGGTGCCCAAAACTGTCCACAATATTCCCTGTGTGGACTAACCAGTGACTTGTATAATGGGAGAATGATGTTCTCATCGTGTGCCTCTAAGCCCACTTTTAGGACCTCTGATTGGTTGCTATGGGCAACAAAGAAAGTCTTACACCTAGACAGTTTTCATACATGTCTGGCATTACTTCTCTCTGTTGGAGTATGAATGAGATGATTACGGAACTTATTACTCTCCACAATTGGATTTAGGCTTTAGCAGGCGTACTGTGTGTGCCACTATATGCCTGCTGCTTTAGAAGCATGTGCTGACCAGCACGTACTTCCAGAGCGCTCTAGACGGCCCCCATCTACTGTCGCCTTTCCTGGCACGTAAGCGCTGGGAAGAAGAGACATGTGACACTTCTTTCTCCCGGCGCTCAGCACGCGTCGGGAGTAATGAGTGCTTATTTTACGATTTGTGGGCGTACTTCGGCATAGTGCAAATTGGCCTGAAGTACAGCCGCAATACATGTGTGAACTACCCTAAGGCCTCGTTCACAGGCTTACGTTCTGCGCGGATTGCGCCGTACTGGCGCCGGATTTGCCTGCAGTACGGCCTAATCCGCGGCAGCAATTACGGTAATCCATCTCTCATAGACAGTGAATCGTGCTCCTCGCCGCTCGGGATCGCCGGGCGGGGAGCAAGTGACATGCACATTATTAGGGCGACGCCCGTAACATGCATGTCTATGGGCGGAGCGGCGCCCGCCGCGCCCGGCCCCCAGTACCGCCTATTCACGGCGGATTTGTGAAGCTCATACGGCCACAAATCGTGGGAATAAGCGTGTGAACACGGCCTAATGGTACCACTGCTCATTTGTTTTCTAAATCTATTGTATACTGACACTATTTTATTTCCGATGCGTTACGAATAGAACCATATGTCTTCTGAACCCCTCTGCTTCATTCTGAACAATTTGGCGCTGCTGTTCTTTCAATAAACTTTATTTAGTTAAAAAAAAAGAATAATACAAGAAAATAACACCATCTGAATCTCAACCTCCGTCTGACGGCCTACAGCATTAGTAATGCAGAAAGCAGATAAAGGAGTAGGAAACCGCATGGCACACAGAGGAACATGTAAAGTCTTAGGGTATGTTCACACGACGTTTTTCAGATCCGTTTATGGATCCGTTTTTTGGACCCAAAATGGATCCAAAAAAACGTATCTAACAATGTGCAGTTTGATTTACATTGGTTACAATGTAAAACACGCATCTCCGTTCAGACGAGTAATCGCCGATGCGTGTTTACTTGCGTTTTGTTCGATGCGTTTTTCGGATCCGTTTTAAGAATTGACATGTCAATTCTACTTTCGTTTTACACAAGTGAAATCCCCATAGGAAACAATGGGGTGCACTTTTGGAGCCCGAAAACAGATTCAAAAGCGCAACATACTTTTGGGTACGTTTTGGATGCGCTTTTCGAAAAGTACATCCGAAAAACGCATTGGATTAAAATTTGAAGTGTAATACACTAAATCGGCCCCTAGAGGTCTCATTTGAGAACTGTTTGAACTTTAGTAACCTAATGACCTACATTAGGAAGCCCACTAAGGGGAGCTAACAGGATTTTACATGTGTTTCAGAGGAAGTCCAATAGAGGGAGCTAACAGCATTTTACATGTGTTTAATCTTATAACTCACTTTTTATATATTTTGCATGATATAAAAGCAGTTTTTTTGTATAGAATGGATGTTTATAGAAATTATAGAAGTTTTTAATAACAAATTTCTTAATGTTTTAGATAAATAGTTTATTATAGAATGTTGAGTGGTTTCAGAATAATCCTAAAACCACTCAACATTCTATAATAAACTATTTATCTAAAATTATACATTTATTATTAAAAACTTCTACAATTTTTATAAACACCCATTCTAAAAAACTGCTTTTATATCATTCAATATATATAAAAAGTGATTTATAAGATTAAACACATGTAAAATGGTGTTAGCTCCCTCTGTTGGGCTTCTTCTGAAACACATGTAAAATGGTGTTAACTCCCTCTATTGGGCTTCCTCTGAAACACATGTAAAATGGTGTTAGCTCCCTCTATTGGGCTTCGTCTTACACTGTGCGCCTCCATGACGTAATGCGCCTATTGAGGTGCATTACATACACTAGCAATGATATGTTATGCGCTTCCGTAACGCAATGCGCCTTGATAGGCGCATTACATACACTAGCACTGATACGCTATGCGCCGTGATTGCGAAATGCGCCTTTTTCAGTGCAATGCGCCTTTTTAGGCCCATTAAGTTTACAATGAAAGGTATCCCACACGCCAGATTTTTTAAAGGAATGTACTTTCAGCCGCACTTTACACTGATTAAATGCGCATAAAAACTGCCGCGGCGACGCCAATTTTCGGACATGTCGCCCATTAATGTAGAAACTGTGAAATCATTTGGAATTTAGGAGTGCGACCTCCTCTTATGTGTCGCCTCTATTATTTACACTGAAATGAAATGTAACCATGTGTACCTGAAGGTATTCTGTGAAAAAGGAGCCAAGTTCGGTTTTCAACAGCTGCCTGTAATACTATAAAAAAACAAAAATGAGTGGTTGCAAGCAGTGAAGTACCACAAGGGGGGACACCTGGGCAGTAGTGTCATTTTTCCATACATTCTTAATGGCTATACCCTCTTGAAGTTGACGATGGAACAGATCACTGTGAGGGTCAATTTAGAAAAAAATGTATTAGATCAACTACAATATAGTTTTATGCAAAAAGACTTTGAATGGAAAAACTGGTCATAGAGTATATGGTTGGAGGTTGGACCCTTGAGTCAGTCCAAGGTACCCTTGAAGGTGCTAAAGCTCATGGTCCCTATTACAGCGAGGCCTTTTAAATGATGCACTGTTGGATCTCCGACCTATATAGTTGGAAGGTCTGAAGCCTAAAAGAGCTGATAACAATGAGCGACGGATTGTGTAGGAAATGTACAGAAAAGACATGAACTTGACTTTGCTTTTAACAAAGATGAACCAAACGCGGGTACTAAAAATATGCTTGAGATTTTGGCTAAGATGTGGTATGTTCTAAGAAATGTTCCTAAGACCTTTTCTATCTTAACCACAAATACAGTTCTACACCTAAGTACCACACATGCGATATTTAGATATCTTTTACCACACTAGTCAAAAGGACAAAAACAGCATAAAACTTTTTCTTCAAGACTTTGTATAAAAGTCACAAAATATTATAGTGGAGGTCTGTAAGCTGAGGCAGTGTCAGACTGGGTGGCCTGGGGCCCACCAGTGGAGTTGATTCTAGGGGTCCACCTGTGCAGTTAATCCTTGGGGCCACCAGTGAAGTTGATTCTTGGGGGCCACCACTGAAGTTGATTCTTGGGGGCCCCCAGTGGAGTTGATTCTTGGGCACCACCAGTGGAGTTAATTCTTGGGGCCCACCACTAGAGCTGTTTCTTTGGGCCACCAGTGAGTTGATTCTTGGGGGCCACCAGTGAAGTTGATTCTTGTAGACCACCAGTGGAGCTGATTCTTGGGGCTCACCAGTGGAATTGATTCTTGGAGCCCACCAATGGAGCTGATTCTTGGGGCCCACCAGTGGAGTTGATTTTTGGGGCCCACCATTGGAGATGATTCTTGGGGGCCACTAGTGGAGAAGATTCTTGGGGGCCACCAGTGAAGATGATTGTTGGGTCCCATCAGTGGAGTTGATTCTTGGGTCCCACCAGAGGAGTTAATCCTTGAAGCCCACTAGTGAAGTTAATGATTGAAGTTCACCAGTGATTTTTGGGGCCCAGACTACAGATACTGTACATGACTACACATACTATACATGATTTGCACTCTGACTCTTGATTGGTGCCTCTCTTTCTCTGCCTTTATCCCTGAAAACTAGCCCCAGACAGGCTATTCTCAGTAGGTTACCATGCCCAGGCCTCATCAGGGGATTCCCCACTGCTTCCCTGTGGGCCAATAATGGTTATCTTTAGGTCAGAAATATGGACACTTGTAACCATTCACAATCTACGACCTTCGATTTTAAAGGCTCCCGTCAATTGTTAATTGAAAATAGTGGATGAGGTCTTTGACCCTTTAAAGATAACCAATACACATCAATGGACCTTATTCTATAGCATAGTTTTTTAATGATGCTGTAAAATAAGTCCGACATGGTCCCACACCACACTAAAGCTGGTGTAGAGGAATCTCCAATCTTGGTCGTTTAAGCCTTTGATCACTGTACTCAAGAGACATTGCAGGTGATGTGATTGGGAACTGGAGAAACAGTCAATCCTGAGAACCGAAGTAAATCCCTTAATAGATTAAAACATGTCATAAAAAAAGTCTACAAAAAACTATAAAAGACACAATTATTTAGTATAAAATACATTGTGTTGCTGAAATATCTTCTCGTTCTCATAGAGTATTGTTTCCAATGACAACATTTTTAACAGCCCTATAGAGGTGTATAGAGGACCCAAGTCTTTTCATTAGAAGACTAAGATAAAAGATCCTGTATAATGTTGCCTTCGGGTAGGTCTATAGCACAGGTGTCAAACTGCGGCCCTCCAGCTGTTGGGAAACTACAACTCCCATCATGAATTTGTATAATCTACAACAGTGGGCATGATGGGAGTAGTAGTTTCCCAACAGCTGGAGGGCCACAGTTTGACACCCCTTTGAGGCTAAGGGCGACATGTATGACCAGGGCTACGGCATTTTTTGGCATATCTTGTAACAAAAAAACGTTGTAGCCCTGTTCTTTAGATGTATGAACAGTCGTTTGCCAAAACTAGCGCCAGGCACGGCATGTGCCAAAGATATGCTATGCTCTGCAAGGCCTACCACACTCCAGATTTATGGACCCAAATACGACAGGGTCATACATACTGCCGCATTCTACACTCCTCTATATCAAGTTAGAACTGACGAGTCGGCACCAAATTTCATACATGTCGCCCTAAGTATCCAATGCACCTAGAAAAATGTCCTTGGAAAATGTACTAAAAATTTTACTTGCTCCTAAAGTGTTATGTTCTGAATACTGGAGACAGAGGTGAATTTTAGATGAATTTTTAGGTTGATTTAGGTGGGTTAAATTCCCCATGTATTGTTATTTTAGGAGCAAAATTTTTTTTTTTAGGGAAAAGAAATAACTGTTTCTTATTGCCCCTAGGCATCATATACAAGGTGCAGTACTCAATAGATGGCGACAAAGAGCATCAAAGAAAGCTCCTCCAAGTGTGAAGAGAGTATGAAATCTGTGCCCTACCCTGAGGCATGATGGGAAATTTTTTTTAGGGAAAAGAAATAACTGTTTCTTATTGCCTCTAGGCATCATAACAAGGTGCAGTACTCAATTTGATGGCGACAAAGACATCAAAGAAAGCTCCTCCAAGTGTGAAGAGAGTATGAAATCTGTGCCCTACCCTGAGGCATGATGGGAAATTTTTTTTAGGGAAAAGAAATAACTGTTTCTTATTGCCTCTAGGCATCATATACAAGGTGCAGTACTCAATAGATGGCGACAAAGAGCATCAAAGAAAGCTCCTCCAATTGTGAAGAGAATATGAAATCTGTGCCCTATCCTGAGGCATGATGGGAAACACATTTTTTAGGGAAAAGAAATGACAGTTTCTTATTGCCTCTGGGCATCATATACAAGGTGCAGTACTCAATAGATGGCGACAAAGAGCATCAAAGAAAGCTCCTCCAATTGTGAAGAGAATATGAAATCTGTGCCCTATCCTGAGGCATGATGGGAAACACATTTTTTAGGGAAAAGAAATGACTGTTTCTTAATGCCTCTATGCATCATATACAGGGTGCAGTACTCAATAGATGGCGACAAAGAGCATCAAAGAAAGCTCCTCCAAGTGATAAGACAGTATGAAATCTGTGCCCTATTCTGAGGCATGATGGGAAAAAATTTTTTTAGGGAAAAGAAATGACTGCTTCCTATTGCCTCTAGGCATCATATACAAGGTGAAGTACTCAATAGATGGCGACAAAGAGCATCAAAGAAAGCTCCCCCAAGTGTGAAGAAATTATGAAATCTGCACCCTATCCGAGGCATGATGGGTGTAAAATTCCGAATTACAAAAAGGTCTGTTGCTAATATTTTTTAAAATTGACTTTACCATCTGCGTTAGGATTAGTTAATCTGACATTAGTTTTCATATCAGCATTGCCTGGAATTGCTTTTCAGGAACAGCATATTTTATATTCCGTTATATTGTAACAGACTCTAGATCGCATTCGATTCATTTGTTCTTATTAAATTTAATAAACATTCTTGTCTTGTAAAATATGTGACCCTTACGTGGAGCTTCCTGTTTACACAGGATTTATTGGGCAGCACAGGGAACAATGTGAACCCATCTGTGACAATTTATGAAGTGGGCCTCCAAAGCTTTACATGTTGATGTCGGCACATACCATTAACCTGTGGAACAGTCGTATAACCAATGGCCCTTGTGATGAGAATGATTATAGATTTATAGCCAATCCTGTCTGCTTAATAAAACTAGAAAGAAAAGGGAATGAACATTTGCTCCATTAAATTAAACTGTTTCAATTAAGGAATAATTACACAGGGGAGCTGCAATTACTTAGATTTTGTGTCACTGCCGAGCTAACGTGGGTCAGCAATTTCTACTGAACGGCGTTAACCCAAAAAAAAAAAAAGAAAAAACAACTACAACTTAACACCCTTGTATAGCATACAAGTATAACAAAAAATAAGGGGGTCACCAGATACGATCCACACCTGAATTTTTAGTTTATCTACTCTAAAGGGAGTGAAGGAGGATAAGTGGACAAGTTGAAATTTTAAGGCCTATTATTATTGCCCCTCCTTGATAAGAGGTAATTTAGGTAAAGTGCACAACCCTCCTGTCTTCACTCAAGCTAAAAAAAACACGTGGTATTTGTGGAATTAACTATTTTAAGCGTTGGCCAAAGTCTGTCCTGATTAACAATTGCTGTGAGGGGATGAATGAATGAATTCAATTGATTTGCCAATCTGATCCGCAATTTTCCATCCAATATATTCCAATGGGTCAACCAGAGAACCTACTTTTTGGAAAACCATGATGCTATAAAATAGATTCTCAAATTACAAGTACAGAAGCACATTGCAGGCAATAAAAACCCTTACAAACACTAGTGGAGCAAGCGTTACTGCTATCTTTTGCACATGCATAAAATTAATGCTTTTAGTGCGCATTTTGATCAATATGCGTATGCTCACCCTCCATGTCAAGGTAACCTCTTCAGGTGGGTTCCTAACTCTAATGCCTATCTGTGGGGCCAGAGCCGCCATACATTCAAGGCAGTGCTTCATTCACTCTGATTATAAGGACCTCATGCAGCCAGTTTGGAGGAGTGTACTGCCAAGATGGAGGCAGCCATTCCTCTCGATTACCACCATAGTACACCATAGTACTTACGATGAACCACTCATTTTGCTGTGGGGTCCTATGAATTTTAGTTACGCCCCTGGGTAACTAACTATTATCAGTCAAGATCACCACCATAGTACATGCGATGGACTACTCATTTTGCTACAGGGTCCTAAGAATTCTAGTTACACCCCTGGGTATCTCCAACAGTCAAGATCACCACCATAGTACATGTGATGAGCCACTCATTTTGCTGTGGGGCCCTATGAATTTTAGTTAGGCCCCTGGGTGTGTCCACCATAGTACATGCGATGGACCACTAGTTTTTCTACGGGGCCCTATGAATTCTAGTTACACCTCTGGGTATCTCCATCAGTCAAGATCACCACCATAGTACATGCGATGGACCACTCATTTTCCTATGGGGTCCTATGAATTCTAGTTACACCTCTGGGTATGTCCATCAGTCAAGATCACCACCATAGTACATGCGATGGACCACTCATTTTGCTATGGGGCCCTATGAATTCTACTTACACCCCTGGGTATGTCCATCACTCAAGTTCCACAACATAGTAACATGCGATGGACCACTCATTTTCCTATGGGGTCCTATGAATTCTAGTTACACCCCTGGGTATGTCCATTAGTCAAGATCAGTACCATAGTACATGCAATGGACCACTCATTTTGCTATTGGGTCCTATGGATTCTAGTTACCCAACTGGGTATGTCCATCACTCAAGATCACCACTATAGTACATGTGATGGACCATTATTGATTACAATTCATTGCTTGCACCAAGATGGAAAATATTAGTGGCAGGAATCTCGAAAGGGTTTTGGAGCTTTATTTAGTAATCTATAGGGGGATCCTAGCCCTTGGTGCCCCCCTCAATTTTACCTTCTGGCCTCCTAACACTTTGTAAAGTAATATATGTTGCAGTTCAGCTTCGAAAAGACAATGCATCAGTATCTTAACGCTGCCGTCCAGTTTCAAAAATATCTGTCTATGGTCTATAATATAATGCTGTTCTTATCGGCTATTTCCTTTACCCGTTCCATATACTTGCACACTTAGCATGGCCAAGGGGAGAAAAGAAATAAGTCATGCAAGCGACAACGGCAAGAGCTTTTTACCTTATAGTAACAGAGGATCAAGAGTGTTAAAATGCAACATGTGCAAACTTTGGCTGGTGTCATCAAAATAGTTGGGTTTCATTAACTTTCATCTAAAGCTATTGATATCATGGGCATAACTACAGCCAAAGCAACCATAGAGCTACTATGGGGCCCAGATGCCGATGGGGCCCACTCAGAACATTCTACAAGAACGTTCTACTCTACAAGAACATTTTCCTTCTTGTAGAGAACAAGTAGCTTATAGCTTTCTGCTCTCCAGCTCTACTATGAGGGAATATGACGGTAATAGTTAAACCTTTCACTATTACTACTTCTGCTGCTGTTTTAGTTTATTGTCATTAGGTTTTGGGCCCCCATCTCATTTTACTATAGGGCCCCATGAATTCTTGTTACGCCCCTGATTGATATGCATTAGTTAAAAGTTGCCCAAATAAGCTGATTTTAACCATTTTGCAGACAATCCTTTGTGAATTATACTCCTGTGCATGCAATCGAGTACAATCGTTCTTCAAACACGTGATGCCCTTTGGATTGAATATCTATACATATTTTTGTTGAGAACACCAGTGTTCCTGCAGATATATAGGACAATGCAGGCAGTTCTCGACTTATATCGTTCCGACTCACATTTGTCCCCTAGTTACAAACGGAGGATTATGGGACATGCTGGCACTTGTAGTTCCATGTTCCACAGCAGATAGTAGCTATGGAATGACAAGTTCCAGCATGCCACAGCAGCACATGAGGTGAAAATGAGGTGAAATCTTCTTAACAGGGGCACAGGCAGCAAAACAAATGTAAAAACCCTTCCCTGCACTATCCAAAACTAAAAAAATACCTCTTGTTCTGGAGTTATATTTAATAAATATATTTGCTTCGACTTACATATAAATTCAACTTCAGAACAAACCTTCAGTCCGTATCCCGTTCATAACCCGGGGACTGCCTGTATTACAAACTAAGCTAAAATTTTATGGGCTCATAATGATGTTCCTCTGGATCGGCCACTTAAGCTACTGAATTTGCTGCCTTGGACATTTTAAGAAAAGGAACAGTCATCATCGAGGAGGAATATAGATAACGTCCGGCAGATTGCCCATCTACAGTTGATGTTGGAAACTGCTCAAATCAATTTCCTGCACTTGTGTAATTTGCCAATTTAAACTGTTACTAAAGGGATGTTAGAAAATTAACGTTACCATTCTGCAAAAAGTAACTGAGGTCATCGTCAAGTCTGTAGAGGTCCAGTTATGGACTGTTTGAAATGCATAACCTGAAAGGGAACAGGTCTGTAGTTATAGTGACCAGCACTGGCAGCCTATCAGGAGAGATGTAACAGGTCTGTAGCTATAGTGACCAGCACTGGCAGCCTATCAGGAGAGATGTAACAGGTCTGTAGCTATAGTCACCAGCACTGGGAGCCTATCAGGAGAGATTAAATAGGTCTGTAGCCATAGCGACCTGAGGAGCTGATGCAGCCCATACAAGAGGGGATATCTAGGAATAGGTAGGACACTGTTAATGGACATATCTTGCAAAGTGACTTGTTTTTATAAGATCTTTAACATAAAAAGCAATCCTTGTAGCGAGACAACCCCTTTAATTTCCTAAAAAAAAAATTCTAAATTGGACGACCTCATTGACCAGATGGTTCGAATGTTTAATTGCTTACAAATATTTACATGTTGCTTGACAGGAACGCCTAAGCAGTGGAACCAGAGACCTGCTTAGGATACATGAGTGACCCGCAAAGACCTGCCTGATAACTGTCACTAAATAAACTGTGCCAGGAAGTCCCGCTTACCTCCGGACATAACCTCTTCATTCTATTTCTTCCTGTATGTTCAGAAAACTAAACAATGTCTTGAGTAAGATTCCTTCTCGGTGACATTTAACAAGGGCAGGAGATTTATGATTTCCCTTAATATGCGTAACATCTCATTTTATCAGATGCTCCTTCTAAATATAGCACCGGGACCTTGTGGGAAATCAGGGCGACCGATCCATAAGTAGATGTTTACAGAAGCGGAAATGGAATTGATCGTATGGGAAGGTCGGGAAACAAGACACGATAATATATTTCCAGCGCTCAAGACACTGAGCTTAAAGCGGTTGTCTCACTACAAGGATTGCTGATTTTAATGTTAAAGATCTTGCAAAAACAAGTCACTTTGCAATATGTGTCCATTAACAGTGTCCTACCTATTCCTAGATATCCCCTCTTGTATGGGCTGCATCAGCTCCTCAGGTCGCTATAGCTACAGACCTTTTCAATCTCTCCTGACAGGCTGCCAGCACTAGTTGCTATAGCTACAGACCTGGCTTCTACTGCAGCCTAGTGGAAGCCAGTAAACACACCCCTGAATTCAAAATGGAACCAAGAAAACAGGACTGAGGTGAGATGAATCAATGTAGTGAGACAACCCCTTTAAAGGGGTGTTCCCACTGCAGGATATGCCATACACGTCAAGCACAAGGCTCGGGGGCCAAATGTGGCTTGCCACCTCTTTCTATGTGTCCCGCAATAGACGGCAAGCAGCAATTGGCAAGATCTGGACGCAGAAGGATCGGCACTTTCTAGAGAACAAGGAGTGGTCCATCTTGGATTCGGAAACACCAGTGCGCACTTCCCCATGAAAATCCGACGGTATTTTAACATCGCTGTACCACGGTTTTTGCCGCAGGTTTGCACTAAAAACCACGGTCTGTTTTTGGATTTTCCGCCAGCCCAGTACATTGACTGTACAGGAACCCACCAAAAGATTGAACATGTTCTGTATTCTGTTGGAGGGCCAGCGGTTTAGAAATCCGACAGTAGAAAAATCCGTGCTGTAGTCTATACGAATTTTCTGTTGCAGTCTATGGGGCACTGGTTACAGTCAGATTTTCTGTGAATCCTAAATACTGGATCTGCCAAAAATCCAACCAGAAATCAGTGCCATGTAGACATAGCCTTAAAGAGGACCTATCACCTCCAGGGAAACCTCATGAAGAAACAGGAGACCTGAATACAAACACTTCTCAAATCTGCTAGGAAAACCAAAGCATTTCACCTGTAATTCAGTTTTTAAATAAAGCGCTGGCCCTTTAAATCAGCTCTGAAGTCGGGCCAAATCGGCACATGACAGCTTGATGGATAAATATGTTCAATAGATAAATATACAACCGCCTTTATATAATTGTAAGCAACCTATACGTTCCTGGGTCTCACTTTGGGATCTTCCCTGGGATTCCCATAGTCCAAACAATTCAATATGACAAAGGTGGACCCGTATATTAGGAAAATTATTCTTCTTTATTCCAAAAACGACATACTTTCATACAATCAATAAAAGCATCGCATCTGTATCAGTCAAAAGACTAGTAGACGTAGGTTGCATAACAGGTAAATACCTTAGTAGCGCTTCACTGCATTTTGCATGCCGGTTGTCCATGCTACTCCTGTCCTACAAAATGCAGTGAAGCGCTACTAAAGTATTTACCTGTTAAGCAACCTACGTCTACTAGTCTTTTGACTGATACAGATGCGATGCTTTTATTGATTGTATGAAAGTATGTCGTTTTTGGAATAAAGAAGAATAATTTTCCTAATATACGGGTCCACCTTTGTCATATTGAATTGTTTGGATAAATATGTTGATAGCTGTGTCAAAGTAACTGCTTCTGAGCTGGAAGAGTCCATTGTGAAAGGGGGAGCCAGGAAGTCTACATCATGAGCACACTGATAAACTCTGGGCTGCTATGTCTGTACTGGATATAACACTAGCAGCAGTGTAATATGGATGCCTGTGTGCTACCCTGCTTCCCCAAAAATAAGACAGTGTCTTATGTTAATTTTTGCTCCTAAAGATGAGCTAAGACTTATTTTTAGGGGATGTCTTATTTTTCCATGAACAAGAATTCACATTTATTGTTGAACAAAACATCAATATGTCTTAATATATTGTAGTGATTTTATCACAAACATCAGCATAAGCAGCCAAACTCTGAATTGCATAAAAAAATGCACTATGTCTTATTTTCGGGGGATGTCTTATTTTCGGGAAACAGGGTACAGAGGTGGAGTCTGGAAGCAACAGGTAAACCCTGTCACATTATGTCCTCAGTGTTCTGTGCCTGCTGCACTGTATGTAGTGAGAGACTCAGATTATCCTGTACAAGCATCTATGCCCTCAGCTCCCCCTGCACAGTTTGTACCTGTCAACAGTATTAATCCCACTACATAAAGAGATCTGTCTAAGAAAGTGAAAGTATAATCTGTTCCCCTGTAAAACTGAGGTAAACCGGCTAATGACATATATTGAAAAAGTCTTATAATTTCATCTACTATTATATTTTGTGTGTTTGTGTGGAGGAGATAGGTGCTCTTTAAGCACTGGCAGTGACACAGCTCTGACAGCCCTACCCATTAACCCTAGCCCTCTTTCAAAGCCCTTCAATGGCTCTTGGAGAGAGACCATAATACCCTTGAAGAAAATGAGTTTAGCACCCCTGGCATATGCAATCAAAATGCGATAGGTGCAGGCCCTATATCTTGGAGGCACACCTCTCTCCATTCAGAACGGGGAGTAGGTTATGTTTGCGCACGACTCCCATAGAACAGAATGGAGAGTAGTGCACAAAAGCTACCAGTTTTCAATTGTGAATAGAAATTTTCAGAGGCCCATTCCCACCTCTAGGACCTACACATTGATGGGATATCGTATCTATATCCCATTGAAGTGTGAGATGGAAACACCCCTTTAACTGTTTGGACTAAGGCTAAAAATAAGGGGTCAATAAATGTTCTTGTCTTGAGTTGAATTTTACCCTTTTCTTAAAAAAAAAAAGGTTGTCCAAAAACAGCGCCACTATTGGTCATGGGCTGTGTTTGGTAGTGCATCTCAGGCCAGTAGTTCAACTGGGCTGAGCTGCAATACCAAACTCAATCCATGGATAAGTGTGGCGCCCTTTTTCAGAGATTATTTTTTCTGACTCTTATGTTTCACAAACAATAGAAAGAAAAATATAGATGCCTATACCTGGAAACATAAACAGAATCTGCTTTTCCAACCTTTGAATTATGGGAAACAACAGGAAGTGAGAACATTATGAAACCATCAGAATTTCTGTAGCATTTGTTTTGTCCTTTATGACGTCTCTTGGACAAAATATAGGGAGATATGTGTGGAACTAGGTGCATCGAAGCAAATTTTCACATCTATTTTTCAGTGTCAAATGCGCCTGAATTTATGAAAGTGGTTTTTGTGCAATTATAAATGGTGTCTATATGTTTGGCGCATTATGAAACCGAGGCGCATTAGTAATGCCCCAAACATGTATAAAGGCTATAAAGGCTATAGATAGGCTAGAAATAAGAAAAGTCATTAGAATAGCATGTCAGTGAATAGAAACTATGGGACTGATCTTTCTTGGTGGACCACAGATCCCAGTAATACCTGTGCTGTGCTGGCTCTTGCCGTATGTAGAATAAAGGGTGAGAGCAGCAAAAATAAATTTAAAATGTAATGTAGTAAAAATTAAAAATTTAAAATCTGAAAAACAACATTAGTGGGTTATTTAATGTAAAATTAGTTTTAGATTCTATTAATTTTAAATACATTTTATAGGAGATATTTTTATATTTTTGGGATATTATATATTTTTATATTAATTTTTATACGATATTTTTTTTTATTAAATTAAAATAATAAAATTTTATATAGTTTGACAATTATCATAAATTACTTTTTATTATTGCACTGATAGAAGTTGAGAAATATTGGACATTTTTGCCCCTTACAGCAAATCTAGCTCCACTGCGACTCCTCAGGCTCAGGCAGAGCACATTGAGATAGGTCTGCCTGTCCGAGCAGTAATGCCCCTAGTTTTACTGACCTGCATTCATAGAGGGTTTTAATATTACAGGTGGTCGACCCCCCCCGGAACCCCCCCCCTCATGAAAGGCGCTTAGAAAGTGTAAACTTAGAACAAGCCCCAGGCTGCCATCAGAAATATCAGGGCCTCCTACAACTAAAGCACCTGGGCCCCCCATCTACCCCGCCCCTGTTAACCACATAGCTCCGCCCCCAACAACCACGCCCGCCCCATGCCAACCAAGAAAAGAAATACAATTCCCATTGTCTTGGATTTAGTCTTGTTAATTTACAACTACGTTTACATTTTGGGTGGGTCAGTAGTATACAGGTCAGCAAAAACACTGCATGTTCAACTTTGTACCCATGTTAGACCAAACCCGTATACCCAGTCCAACAAACCCCAAACAATATACAAACCGAATAATCCCGCCACGTCACTACATATGGGACTAATAAAAAAAAGTTAGACCAAAAAACCAACTAAACCCGATTTTACAATATAACTGCAATATACAAACACCAGTAATAGGCCCACAACATCCCACATTGGGTGCAGAATAATCCATATAGGGTTACTGAAAAAACCCCTTACAATAACCCCAATATTCCCCCAAACCCGGACCATATAGGAGAAAAAAAAAGTCTAGGTCAAAGGGATTTTCTTTTTGCCCATACAACCAATCAGACTACAGCAACCAATCAGAGCTCCGGCAACCAATCAACCCCACCAACCAAAAATTTTCCCCTTCTTTTTTCAGACACTAAAAAATGGATTTTGATTGGGTTTCTATTCAACAAAGGTTTACAGCTAGGCAGTTTTCTAATGTGGGCCCCTAGTGGGACACATGTATTACATTTTTGTGACCAAGGGACTTCCTCTTATAGTCTTCACTTCTCTTTTCTTTTCCACCATCCCGGACACCATGAGACTTTTTTCTAACACCCCCGTCCCGCAAATTCCAACACAAACCCCAGACTCACAATCCCACCGACACTCCCCTTGAACAAACCCCCTTCTTAGTTCCCCCAAAAATAATAATTACCCCTTTGGGGGCCCTGGTATTAGTTTTAAGGGGCCCCCAAGGGAATTTAAAGGGGTCCCCGAGTAGGGAGCCATGGAGGGAAACTTGGAAAGGCCCACTCAGCCACGGCTTTCAGCCCCACTCAAGTTCCTCCAGTCGTGTGGGCTTTGAGCGGGGCCCCCAAAATCCCAGGGGCCTTGAGTGGGTCCCACAACCTGGGGCCTTTTAATGGGGCCCCCCCAACATTCAGGGCCTTTAAAAGGGCCCCACAACATTCAGGGGGGTTTAATGAGCCCCCAACTTAGGCCTTGAATGGAGCCCCACAACACAGGGGCCTTGAATGGGCCCCACAACATTCAGGGGGTTTTTAATGGGGTCCCACAACATTTTAGAGGCCTTGAATGGACCGCCAAAAAACTAAGAGTCTTAAATTGGGTCCCACAACATTCAAGGGTCTTATGGGGGCTCCTCAACATTTAGGGGCCTTATGAGACCCCACAACATTTAGGGGCCTTATGGGGGGCCCCAAAAGTAGGGACTTAGGGGGCCCCCAAATATTTAGGGGCCCATGGGGCCCCACAAATATTTAGGGGGCTATGGGGCCCCCCCACATTTTGGGGGCCTTTTTGGGGCCCCACCCCCATTTAGGGGGCCTTTTGGGAGCCCCCCCACATTTTGGGGGCCCCATGGACCCCACCACATTTAGGGGCCTTATGGGAGCCCCACCACATTTGGGGGCCTTATGGGAGCCCCACAGCATTTGGGGGCCTTGAATGTGGACCCCACAACATACAGGGGGATGGGGGCCTCAACATTAGGGACCCTTGAAATGGGGGCCCCCCAAAAAAGGGGGGAAAAAGGGGGGGGGGGGGTTTGGGGGAG
The DNA here is from genome assembly GCA_025379985.1 of Phyllomedusa bahiana. Taxonomy (NCBI): domain Eukaryota; kingdom Metazoa; phylum Chordata; class Amphibia; order Anura; family Hylidae; genus Phyllomedusa; species Phyllomedusa bahiana. The sequence goes on along the minus strand of JAODAL010011064.1, from coordinate 1,867 downwards.
AAAAAAAAAAAAAAAAAAAGGGGAAAAAAAAAAAAGGGGTTTTGGGGGTTTTTTTTTTTTGGTTTTTTTTTTTTTGGGGTAAAATAAAGGGGTTTTAAAAGGGGGAAAAAAAATAAGGGGTTTTAGGGGGAAAATTTTTGAGGGTTTAATGGTTGGGAAAAAAAAGGGGCCTTTAAGGGGCCCCCAAAACATAAGGGGGCCTTTTAAAGGGACCCCCACATTTAGGGGGCCCTTTAATGGGGCCCCCACAATATTTAAAAGGGGGGCCTGGGGGGCCCCAAAAACATACGGGGGGCCTTATATGGGACCCCCCCCATTTAGGGGCCTTTAATGGTGCCCCCACAATATCAGGGGCTTGAATGGGGCCCCAAAACAACAAAGGGGGGGTTAAATTTTAGACCCCCCCATTTTTGGGGCCCTTTAATGGGGCTCCCACAATAAAACAGGGCCCCTTTAATGGGGGCCCCCAAAACTAAGGGGCCCTTAATTGGGCCCCCAATTTAGGGGGTTTTTTGGTGGCCCCCCCAATAACAGTGGCCTTTTTAATGGGGCCCCCACAACATACAAACATGGGGCCCCAAAGGACTGGGAATTTTCCCGCATTGCTGGGTGGGAGGGGCCCGACGCTATAAATGGGAGGGGCCCCCCCTGCAGCGTTTTCGCGCCATAAAAAATTTAAACATCAAAGGAGTGAAACAAATTTTTCCCTTTTCAGCGCGAGGGGGGCTGGTGACTGAGCAGCCCCCTCCTGGCGCCCTCCCCCTCCTCCCGGGGGGCGGGCGGGATGGCTTTTGAAATTAGGGGGGGCCCACCCACGGGCGGGACCACTGGGAAAATTAATTTTCTAAAGCCCCCCCCGCGCCAGAGGAAGGGGTGGGGCGCCAAAACCGACCGGTGTAGTCACCCAAAGCCGGTGCCGTGAAGAAGGAGTAAATTTCACTCAATTTTTGATGTATCAAAAAAAATGGGGCGCGCAGAATCGCGTGCGGGCCCCCCCCCCTTATTAGCTCGGGGCCCCCCCCCACACCAGCAACGCCCCGGGGGCCCCCCCAAATAAGTAACGGCGCAGTCAGTACCCCATCAAGGTTTTCAGAAAGAAACCCTCGGGCCGTTCTCTTACCAACCCCAAAAGTAAGGGGGGTACCTGCCCCGGCGGGGGCGGGCCCCCCTTGCTTGTGGGCTGGCCGGGCCCCTTTCGGGGAACGGTTTGACGCCCAATGGGGGCCCTGAAAACCCTAAAGGGTATGTTTTTCACGGGTTTTGATTAATAATTAATTACGTTAGCAAAACGTTTCAAATAATAACATTAGATTAGCATTGATTCCAATGAAAAAACACCCTCGTTCACATGAGGCGTATTTTCCCCGATATTTTCGCCATGTAAATACGATCGTAAATTTATTTCCCCGCACTTATTGAGGCGTATTTTCCACGTTAATCCCCCTAGTAAAAAAGGGAAATTAAATTTTCGCGCGAAATACGTGCCACACTTGTGACGTGTATTTAAAAAGTAGATGTAATTACGTCCCCAAAAACCCCCCCAAGTAACCGTTGTAAATTAAAATTCATTAGGGTTTTTAGACATCCCTTTTTTGCCCCTCATTAGGAGCAATTTTTTGCCAGAAAAGGGTGGGAAAAACCCGATCATTTCAGGTCTCCTATACTTTCATGGGACATAACTAGAGCAGCGCCCTCTTGTCCCAAACCCATGTCGGATTGACTCAACCTAATGATTTTAAACGGATTTAGCTTCAATGCCAAAAAATGTACAAAAAAAAACATTTTTCCTAGTATCTAATCTTTAAAAAAACCCTTAAAAAAATTTTTCCTTCACAAGTTTTTGAATGAAAAAAGGAAGGGGATAAAA